>JACJUY010005158.1:4137-39534 GCA_014220935.1 Platorchestia sp. MABIK
TATTTGGCTATTTAGGGAGCAAAAAACCTTTATCTGAGAAAGATTCTCCAATGAATTCACTCTTTGTAACTGTATTTACTGTCACACCATCAACTGCTACAAGCTTGATCACTTGTTTTCCAGTGTACTTTGATGTACCATTACGAAACTTGTTATTTTTGTTTGTTTTGGTTTAGTGCTTTCACTACTGCTCTCCCTTGCATCAGGGTGCTTTGTTCCGATACGAATTCTTTTTTCTCAGCTATTTATCAAAGGAACAAGGTCTACAGTTTCAGGCTTCACCATGTAACGTTTACTCTTTAGGTAACGGAACAAACCACTGGTAGACCAGGGTAGACCAGCCTATGCAAAGTAAACTCTTGCTGCACTTTATACACTTCACACTTTCTCCAGTTGCATGTTTAACATTGTATCGCCAGACAAAGGCTTTAGTTTCTACAACATTGGCCGTTGTCATTGTATCTATAACAGTTTATTCTTTATTACCTGCAAAACTAAACTTCAAAATATGTATGATAGTGTAGACTACACTGTGTAGTGATGTAAATTGCAATCCCCTCAGGGGGATACAACTATTGTATCTATGGAAATTAGCGCTCCCAGGGGGAAATGTGAGGGCCCGTTTCTGTTTTCTGGTGTGTCTGTTTTCTGGTGTGTCGTATTCGTTGGCGAGTGGTGTTGGCGTGGCGCGTCCTCTGCAGGATCCTGGGTGAAAAATGGAAAGGAGTAGGAGTTAGAATGTGTGAATTACATAAATATCACATATCCACCCACACCAATGCATAAATCAATTTGTTTCCTAGAATCTGAAATTGACTCTTAATTCTTTCCTCCACTCACCTGGAATGTTTCCCTCCAGATGTTCGGTATTTGGCCATCCGGATGCTGTCCGTCGTCTTGTACTTTGCCAAGTTGGAGACCAATATCCTGCCTCTTGACTCTGTTCATCACAACTACTGTGATCTTTCCAAGGGCTTCTCTTTACATTATTTTATTTCTTTTCTTTCTTAGTAACAGTTTCCGGAAGATTATTTTGACGTTCTGTGCATAGCAGAGAAGGTTATTCTTCAAGCTGTTTTGTTGCGTGATAGATTTTCGTAATAGATATTATTTGGATCTTTATTTTCTTTGTCACTATCCATAGTCGCGTAGTCTTGTGGAAGTATGCTTGTTGGGGAATTTTAAGATGTGGGGAACCAAAGTTTCTATGTCGTCTGCTGCTCGTGACTTGCTTTGACTTCTTCCTTCCATCCTCATATACCCGAATCATCCCCTTCCGCATACCCTCCTGAAGTGGGACGTTATCTGGCGCGGCCTTCAGCTTTAACCGGAATATGTCTTGCCCTCTTGAATGTTTGGTGCTCCAAGTACTGCCCTTCTCAATTGTAAATTTACTATTCTTCATTTGTCATCGGTTTGTGTATGTTTGGTGAGTTGAGACGGTCGTGGGCTCAAATGAAAAAATTTGAAACCGGTGTCCGAGCCAAATTGGTTGCTTCCCTCACAAGAAAGTCAAAGGAGACCAAAGAAAGTGGTTGCTCTAAAGCTAATCAAGTAAATGAGGGTAGTTTTTATAAGAAAGAGTGTACAAGGGCAACGTTTATTTCAACTTTCAAATGGGAAAACTGTGTGCTATGCGACGGTAAATTTTCCCCACCAGTATTCCCCTTGTAAGCGAGTTCGTGCTGAGTTTAGCGTATTGACATGACCATCAGGATTCATCCTCTTGCGCGGTGTAGGTTGAGTTATGGTACACGTACTACTGGCTGAGGAAATATTTCAGCAGAAATTCACACTGTCTTAAGTGGTGTATTATGTGTTGAGAATGAAGTCTATAATGCGGATTCAGCAGAATTCCGGTGCAGACGTCATGCTTTCTTTCCGCATACTGGGTACTAACCTCCTTTGTACGAACAGAACAACAAATTACTTCTTAAATTTTAGTGGTTATGCACGTTACAGTGAGTGGTAATTCGAGTCATCATTTTATAATTAGGAATGTCATTATCTCTAGATAAAAACGTGTATAGGATGTAATAATTTCAATATGGATGGGATTTTAGTGGAAGTTGTGATTGTCAGCGTGACAGAATGACTTTCAATTGTGGACCGTGTGGAGCATCACGTGACTGGCGGTGGAGTCAGTGTTAAGTAATCAAGCTAAATCGCACACAGATCAGAGTACCATTCGACTGAGGGAAAGACTTTTATGGAAATCGAACATAGTAACGAACGTTTCGATTGCTTACTTAATGTGTCGGGAATTTGGAAATTATCCATATATTCCCCTCGTGCCTCTAGGGTGAAGGCTCCCTTTTTTAGATAAGAAAGATCTCGGTTCAACTCCAGTCCCATTACCGTGATGTTTTTTTGCGAGAGATAAGTAGTTACTGTTGTGATTTAAAAAAAACATCTGACTGTAGATATGATTATAAAGGAAATCCTTGTACTTTTGCACTTGACTCCAACNACAAATCCTCAATTGTGAGAGACCTGTTTTCATGTGCAACTTGATTCAAGAATTTGCTGTCACGCAAAATTTCTTCTTTGAATATTTCTCCGAGAAACCCTCGACCTGAGGATAATATATTCACAAAGAAGTTAACTAAGAGTTCAAATTCATATGAACAAAGTGAAGTTGTTGAATAGAATTCAGAAGGAACTAAGAACCTCTGAAACCAGGTGTAAGGAAATCACATACTTCAAGGTTTTTTAAAATTCTAATTTGGTAACGAAACAGAAGATAAAAACGTCAAGTTCAACAACGAATTGAGGCAGGAACGGAGCTTTATTCCATTCCAGAAAATCGGTAGGGATCCCCTCACTTCCTCCTAGTTCGCAAAAGTGTTCAGCTGGGGCACGCAGGGAACAGTGCAGCCTAAAAAGAATAGGAAAAAATTGGTTGAGACCAAAGCATCGATAGCGACTATGGTGACGAAGGTGACCATCGAGACTGACGAAAGCAAACAAGTGAACAGGAATTATCAAAAAAATATTAAGCTTCAAATTCATTGAAAAAGCAAATAATTCATTTGGAACGTAATCTAATTATTGAAAGTACCTCCAGAAGGGTAGGAACATCTGACAAATTAAGAGTTAGATGAGCGCACAACAAGAACTTGATGGAGCCGAAAAGACGCCCTCATCTGCTGTCAGGTTGGAAGAAGACAGGACCCGGCCGTAGTTGCGGTATACTGCGCTAAAAGAAAACTGTAAAATTACGAAATACTCAAAGCTAGTAAGTTTCTTGCAATTATTTCAATAAAATCAAAAGTTGAGCACAAATTTGATTGGGAAAACTAGCCAAGTCCGAACAAACGTCACCTAAGGAATTACATCCCGTGTGAAGCCATTGGAGCATCTTTTAGAAGGAGAGGGTAGGTAGTATTTAGAGTGGGTAATTCCCACTCTACAAGTTTTTACGTAGAAGCGCGATTGTAGTCTCATTCGACGCGGAAAGACTCTAGGAACCTCGTAACGAAGGAGTTTTTAAAATTTCGAATTAGAAGAAAATTTATTGTTACATTTGTCTAAAAATTTCTTCCCCAGTTAAATCCTAGATTTTTTCTCTATTCTCAGCTGACACATTTATATTGCAACTAGGTGAACGAAAATGAGTACAGATTTTAAAATTGAATTCTGAACACATTTGCTTCTATGAAAATTTTAGATTTTCGAAATAGAAAATCGCAATTGTTGGACATTGTGACGATAAATTTTTTCTAGTTCAAAATTCTAAAAAATCCTTCGTTACGAGGTTCCTACAGTCCTTCCGCGTCGAATGAGACCACACTCGCGCTTCTACGTAAAGTAAAAATTGTAGAGTGGGAAATGTTTTGCGTACGTGTATGTATTTTTTCTGATGTTCGCACAATCACTTTTTTCTATTGCGAAAATCAAAAATTTTTATAGGAGAAAATGTGTTCAGAATTCAATTTCACATATCTGTATTCATTTTCGTTCCTCTAGATGCCATAGGAACGTGAACAGTGAAATTTGAAAAATTCGGTAAATTAGGTAAAATACAGGGTAGTAGATACCCTTAACACCTTAAAGATGGCCAATCGGACTCTTCAAACGCTTAGGTAGCTTGAAAGCAAAGTAAGTTTGGCTCGACAGAGCCTAGTTAATAGTTATAGTAGAGGCGGCTCGAAACAGCCTAGTTAATAGTTATAGTAGAGGCGGCTCGTCAGAGCCTAGTTAATAGTAATACCGCTCTGAATGGCTAGTTGAACAAAATAAACATGAAACACAGACATTCACACAAACAAAATTAGGAGCACGGTTAAAGAAATCAACCAAGATTACGAGAGACGTTGTGGCAAATGCACAGGCGTTGTGAAGCACTTCGTGGTTTCACGTAAATTCATCTAAGTAACACACGACGAGTAGAAACGCCAGCAAAGTGAGTCGCGTGATGTTAATAAACATCAATCCTCTAATATGAATAAAAAAGTCTCACCGACATCGCATCCTCTTCCGCCCCCGGTCAGCTGAATGCCTCCCCTAAAGTTCAAACTGAAAAGTACCTGAGAGGCGCACACGGAAATTCTCAACACAGGCCTGCACCCGTACCGGCGCAAATTCGCATGCTACTGCGACCCAAGTTACGCTCTGCCTCAGACCCTGCTTGTTACACCGTCCCATTCAATTTGATATTTTTGTGCTACCGAAATAGGTTTTTAGAAAATATAAGCGCAGATGCGCGATACTAAATATTCTATTTTTTAGCCTAAATTAGCACAGCTCTCACTTCCTTCCCGATGTTCATCTCAGCTCGGGACTTGGGAATTGCTCTCACGAATGATAAATGCGGTATTTTGTTTAAATACGTATGAGTGACAATTTTGCATCGCCTTAATCTCTCCAAAGCTTGGGTGCATTCGATATTGTCTTTTCTGAGAAACCGCACTTTTGTGCGTTGACCTCGGAATGTCAATGAAGCACGAAAAATTTTTCTCCTAGGACATCAGGTCGTACCATAAGTTCTGTCCGTTTTTATATTAGTATGATGAGAGTAAAAACATATCAAGTATCATTCATTCAACAACATATACTCCTTATCGTTAGTAACAACTTCTGACCGTATACTAACCAAAGTTTTTCCCCTTAAATGATTGTCTAGACGCCTAAAGAGATGGAAGTCTGAAGGAGCAATATCTGGAGAAAAGGGCGATGCATCGAAGTTTCCCATTTCAGCGTTTCAATTGTGTTCAAAGTCATTCGCACTGTATGCGGAAACGCATTATCGTGCTGAAGGATGACGCCTTTTCGATTGACCAAAGCTGGATGCCTCTTTTTTTAAAGTGGTATTTAGTCTTTGCAGCTGCTGACAGTACAGTTCTGCAGAACTGATTAGTTGTTTTGAAGAAGCTCGTAATGAACTATTCCTCTCATATTTCACCAAAAACACAGCAAAATCCTTTTCGAATGGAATCTTGTTTTCGGTTGTAATTGTGGTCTTACATGCCGACCTAGCTATTGATATTAACGTTTAATATTGCTGTACATAATCCACTTTTAGTCTCCGGTAACAAACCCATCCATAAAATGTGTTTACAATTGACGGGAACGCAAAGATGCCCAGGCATGTGTGTTCGGTTGAAGTCTCCATATTAAAAAGTGATTAAATATCCACAAATATTTCTCTGCAAAGTGTATGGAAGACCACAATGAACCGATTACCACGCAGAATAGATCACAAATTTATACATTTCTCTGTAATACAAGTTCAAACATGTTACCACATGAAGATGGCCAGGATTTATGGTACGCCCTGATATTTTCATTTTATCAAAATACGTTATGCGTATTACTTTAATACTGCATAAATCGATGTTAAATATTTCGTATTAGTTTTCTTAGGCAGTCCTGTTCGGGCGCCACTTGTTAGATATATATAGTTTTATTCAATTTGATAGGCTGTTCTGTTTGACGCCAATAGTTAGATAATTATGGAGGCTGGTCCTTCTTGGAAGCCAGTAATAGATAATTTAGGGGGGCGAGTCCTGTTCGGCCCGATTGATAATTATTTCGACTGGTCTTTCTTGGGAGCCAGTATTCTTCTCGGGGAAGATAATACTCGGTTTATTTCCAGAGTTTTATTGGCAAGAAAATAGTATTAGTTGCAGCAGATTTCGATAGCAGATCAGGCGATTCTGAAGTTTTTCAGGGAGCTTTTTCAGTCGCTCTCCGTTAGGCTGTTCGAAATTCCAGGGAGCGGACCAGTTGAATTTAGTCGCTCTCAGTTAGGTTGTAGCTGATAAGGAGGCTCCGAAATTCAGAGAGCAGATTTTCGTCGCTCTCTCGAATTTCGGACAAGCCGGATTAAAGGGGGTTTGGCGAGTATCTGTGATACATGAATTAAATTTTGACGAACATTATTTCTAAAGAGGCGAGAATATTCGGACTGGCGCGGGACCTAACAATCGACATACGTAATTTGAGGTGTTAACTATGCAAATTGTATGGGCGAAAAAGGGAAAATTTAAATTCATTTTCATGATATAGTAAGTTCGTTCAATTTGAGTCCTATTTGGGTGTTCACAACTATTCTACGTGTGTGAATTATAGCGCTCCCAGTAGAAAAATGTGAGGGCCCGAGGTGAAGGTTAGGCGGGCTTTACTTCTGTTGCAATAAAGTAAGTTTTATGTTTTAAACGGATCATCTTTTTTTCGGTTCACTGCTGTTCTGCTTTTTAGTACCTACTTCTTCTCCAAATTTTATCTCGTTCCATAAGCTTCCGTCTTAACTTCCAGTTTATAATCGTCAAGGATCTTGTTTGGGAACACACCTTGTGCATTGATTCCTATTTACCCTATTTCCAAATACTAAATAGTGCCTTCCTCCTGACTCTCTTTGGAATAATCTTTATTGTGATTAGAGAGGCGCAAATTAATTCATCTAATCCTATTGAGGCTAGTAACCCTCGTATAATCTCTAATTAACTCTTCATGGGTCATGAATAGACCATTCGTTTAGGTCAGTTAGGTTTGTCTGTCCTATGCTATAGGGGAATTAGGGGCTGACGTACCCTATAGGGACTGACGCACCCCATGGATAATACTGTTAGATATTCTGGACTATAGATAGACGTTTAGGACTTCTATCTTTCTTGTCCTCTTTGCTTGTTTAGTTTTCGCTCTTTCTTTGGTATCTCTTCTTTAACTTTTCTACTTTTTCTTTCCTAACTTGCTATTTTTATGCGCATGGTTTTCTATGGAAAAACACTCTTATAGTGCTTTGATTTCCCATTTTGTTCGGTCCATGTAAATGTAAGGTCCTGAGCTAAAAGTTAGGTTGACGTTTTTATTGAAGTGAAATTTTTTTTTTTCTGTTTTGTTGCGGACCATCTTTTTCGGTCTACTGCTGTCCTTTTTTTCAGTATCTGACATTCTTCTACAACTTTCATCTTGTTTCATAACCTTCATTCTTAACTTGCAGTTTCTAAGCGCAAAGATCTTGTTTGGGAACACATCTTGTGCATACACGTTATCGTTCATTACGCGTATAATCGATTAGATGTCTGTTGAAACGCTTGCCCCCTAAGGGGAATACCACTATTGTCTCTTTCGGAGTTAGCACTCCCAGGGGAAATTATGAGAGTTAGGTAGGCCTTCTTTTTGTTGCGATAAAATGCTTTTTGTGTCATGTTAGGGACTTTTTTTCAGTTCACTGCTGTCTTGTTTTTCAGCACCTACTATTTTTTCAACTCTTATCTTGTTTTATGAACTTTTTTCTCAACTTACTGTTTCTATGCACCTTGTGCATAGATTCCGCGTTTCCTTATCTCCATACTAAATGGTGCCTTCCTCCTTTCACTTTTGGATCGCTTTTGTTGCGGATAGGGAGGCTTAAACTTACGTCTAATCTTATCTTGAAACGCTTGCCAAGCCTGATTAATTCAACAAACTCACTTTCTCTGACGAGCTGAGCTATCTCAAGTGGCCGTTATGGATGACCACAGCATCATTAGGCACTGAAGCAATGTTTCATTAATATAGAATTTCCTTCACTTGAAAAAAATTTTTACGCATTTTGTAACTGCTAACCTTCGCATAAAACGAATGACTTTTTTTGGTAAAGTTGAAACTTATTTTTCGATTTTTAAAATATATAGGTATTACGCATCAGTAAATTACATATAGTAATCCATACTTATTGGGTGTATCATCAGAACAAAGGATACCGAGTTCATTTCAGACTTTTTTCTTAGGCCACAGAAGATGAGCTGGAGCGAGCAGAGGACGTTGATCCAGAGCTCAGTAATGCTGCCAGTGAGAAGGAAGGCTCTGCCGCCCTCCGATCGTTGAGGTCCCTTCGGTCGTCTTTGTTGCCTCGCCGCTCTTCTAAACCTCGCTCTTGTTCAGAAAGCAAGCAAGAGGGAAGTGCTGTGACTGTCAGTGGCCCTGAGTCGCAGCTTGCTCCTCAGTTTGAACTGAATATCCCGCAAGCGCAGTTTCCGTCTCTAGAGGTAAATATCTGCTTTATCATTTCTTTTCTTTGTTTCCACAAGGAGAAACAACCGTGTCAAGAACTGGAGAAACCTAAATGGCCCTTCTAATCTTTGCATAAGTTCAGTTGGCTTTGGTGTTCCGTAATGAACATGGCGAAATTTTTCATAGCAATGTAAGTAGTTCTGGCGCTTCCAGGGCTTCAAGTGGTCAGTGTTTCAAGTATTTTCATTATTTTCTTAGAAAGAGGCAAACGTTATGTTACATCTTTTCACGTTGGTTTTTGTAGGGACATACGAGTATTCATATTTTTGAATGTTGAAATTTTATCACTTGTTTTACTGTTGCTCTACCGTAAAACATTCGGCATTAAGGAAAGTTTGTTTAAATGCTTGTCCATGTTTATGCGGCGCTCTGATGTCAGTGAAACGTTCTAGCATAGCATGTGTGCTCACATCATTCTCCTCATTTTTCTTAGTATTGAACTTGGAAGTACAGACTTATGAGTTTTTCTTTGCCAGCAATAAAAAGTTGAAACATTTTTCGGTTTTGCATTAAAGTCCCTACTTGAATCATTGGTTACGGTTACTCAAGGGTTTTCACATAATCATTACACTCGCCGAAGACTGGGAGCGGGAGCGCGACATGCTTTCCTCCACCGCGATCAGCTCCCGCCCACACGGAGCCGCCCTACCCCTCACTCGTGCTCTCGCTCGACCAGCTGCACGACCCCCCCATCGACGTGTGCCGCGAGGCTACCGAGGATCTCAACGACCAGGTGAATTGCTTTCTACCCGCGATTGCACTCAACATTCTGAGCGTGAGCTGCTTGAGAAAGTCACTCTTTTTAATTGTGTACCTTCAGAATTACGATTCGTTACCTTTCATTTTTATTCGTACAACTACGAGAACCATATTGACACTCTTAATGACTTAGCGATTACGAACAATTCACAAGATGTACGTAGCACAATGATTATACCTCTCTCCTTTTCTAGTTACCAGTCAGTAAAATGTCAAATCAATATTGCAAAAGAGAAACAGATATTTTGTAATGTAACCTAACGTATGAAAATTACCACTCGGCGAACTATTCTGAGGAAACCTATTGGACAGGTGGAACGAATTTTAGAGCATCGAACACATGATATCGATGTACAAATTTTAATTTTTAATGACTATTTCGTAACAGCTCTAATTGAAAGTGTACCCTAAACCACGAGAAGATTAAAGTTGAAACATATTAAATGAATAAGATGAAATGAAGCAGTTAAGCAACTTCAAAAAAATTGTCAGTGTACGTACAAACGTAATAGATTAAACTGTATTTGCTGAAACCGATGGAAATACCAGGAAAAGATCGAACCAAAAAAGTTACTGAATCAAAACAAGACCACTTTCACAGAGAACTATCAACGGCTTAACACAATTCAAAACGAACGAGAGATATCATCAGGAACGTAACTTGGTATAAGAATTTAGGTAGTGAAAGTCAGTGTGACAGTCCCTTGAGAATAGCCAATGATTTCAACACTTTTTTTCACTGTGGTTGGTGATAAAGCTTTTCATGAAGTATTTAAACTCATTGCAAACAAACCTACGGTTGTAAAATCCTTACTTTATCTCCTTGTAAAGAAACACATGGAGGCCTAGGTCAGTTGATATTTCAGTGATACGTGGAATTTTTACCTTCTAAAAAAATAAAAACATTTGGGCGTGATGGTATATTACCCATTCAATAGCTTCCTTGTTTCAGCGCCACTGTTCTGTTAGATGGTAAACATATCCATGGTCACAAACAAATTTCCTCATCTGTGAGCTTTCCATAGCTAAACCACTGCACGAATCTGGTGATATCAGTATCTCACATTACAGACAAATCGGACTCATACCAGTTTAGTTCAAATTATTAGAAAAATTAGTAACTAACTCGAATCGCTTGGATGAATCCCTCCTACTTCATCGAAATAGAGATGTTTTCCGGAGGAAGATCATTACTCGAGATGCTTTACTTAATACCACAGAAAAAGACACCGACCAAACAAATGAATCTCTTTTCATGTTGCTGCTTTGGTTCTCCGAAACGTTCGACTGCGTTTACCATAAGAAACTTTTGCAGGAAATTTCAAATCTAAGAATGGCTATACCGCTGTTTGAAATCTACGTATCAAATTTTTCTCATGTAACATTATTGAAAAACAATGTGTTGGCATTTACGACAACAATTTTAGCATTTTATCAAATAATTTTGGTGCTCAAAGATTTGTCGTCCCTTTCTTATTTGCTCTTTTCATTATTGATTTCCTCTTCATGTCCCCAAACTCAGAAAATTCAATGTATGAAGATGATGTCCGAATTGCCCTGACAAGTTCGATAGCTTATTTACCAGAAACACAAGTCAACACTGAAAGCCGTCTTTACGAACTGAAATCGTGGTACGAACAAAATGACCTCGAGCTAAACACTAGTAAAATACAACACATTATTTTTAGATCTAAGAATGTCATCAGAAAATGGCTTAATCTGACGTTAAATGAGGGCTTTCTGAGTTTTAATTGCTCTACTGTGGAATAAGCTCTCCCAGCTTTTAAAAATGATCGAATAATGAAAATATGCAAAACAGAAGTCTCACGCTATTCTGCATCTCTGCCATTGTGAATTACGTACAGAAATGTCTCGTTCTTCATTACTCAACTATCAAATTAACAATTACACCTCTAAGGTCAGTATTCTAAATTCTGTGAAGTTTAATATTTTATATTTGAGTTGCCAATGTTCAACTTACATGAAGGCATTTCTTTTGTTAGCATTGTCTATTACGTATTTCTACATCACCTTTGTAAGAACACCTACTGCAATGACCGTATCATTTTAGTGTATAGCATGCATAGTACATTGCAATATAGCCTGTATATTACAGTTAATCGTAAAACCACACATGTTCCAGATCTTCGCTTCAATTTGCACCTGATGTTTTTTTTATTCAATGTGTTTTTCAAAATTATGACATTGACCAAAAATGATAATATTCAAGATGCAAACTACGCGAGCAAATGAGTACCAATACCACTGGTGCAGGAGGATCTAATTTCGAATTTTGTTCTAGATTAGGAGTATTTTCAGATTAGAAGCATCTAATTTTATTTTCTACAGTTCATACTAATTTGTTGCTTCTCTTTGCTCTCTTGAGCTCGCTTTTGTTGTGGCTAGGGAGTCTTTAATTAACCAATATAATAATAAAGCTTTTCATTTCATTCCAAAATGTATAAAAAATCGCTGATAACACTAGTTAAATGTTCTACGCCCAGCAAGCATTAAATTATGTATTGGAAATTACACAAGTATTCAGTATATATAGTTAGTGCATTGGCTCACTACTTAAAAAAGAGATTTATTTCTAGCACTGTGCGCGTCTTAGGTCTCCATATCGCAAAATATCAGTAAAAAATAGAAATGAACCTAATTTAAGGCTTAGGATTCGTAAATAATTTACCTCACCATTTCTCGTTCATTTTATAATGAGCAAGCAGAAGAATTTACTTATGCATAAAAGTTTATTTGTTTTAGACGCGTGTGTTGTACAATGTTTTGTCAGTTACGTTAGCCAACTCTTGCCATTACTGAAAAATCATTTGTAGGGGTATTATGGTTTGATTTTTTTAAATTACGCATGATGTACGCATGTTCATTCCGATTAGCACACTCGGTATTCCCGGGGTGAAATGCTGAATAGTAAACCTTTTGTTTGACAAGCACAGTATGCATTTTCATTCATGCAAGTACATTGCCATCATTGCACAATTGTGCAGGACCATATATCAATGCTAAAACTGTGTCTTTTAAAGTGTTCCTGATTCAACGTCTCAACGTTTCCCTTAAAATCTTCCAGTAGTGTGTAAAGTACTTTTCAACATATCGTTAAATAAGAGAGTACATTTTGACTGTTTTGCTTTTAGTTGATTCACTCACTGTCATATATATTAGAATGCTTATTATGGTATTTCTACAGCAAAATTTAAGGACTTACTAAACAACTTTTAAAATTCATTCTACTGTTATGTTTCAACTTCTAGGAAAGATTCTGTTTTCTTTTTGAATATTGTCAGCATGAAATTAGTTTGCGATATCCGAATAGTTTACGTTTTTACTTTTTTGGTGTTAATTGGCAATCGATTATTTCCTCTCTTTATTTATATTTTCAAGAATATCAGTTACTATCACAGAATAGCTAAGCATATGTGTCATTGTGAATAGAACCAAGTCCTCCAAGGCCTTCTTTGTCAAAGTTTCTTCTCTTTTGTTTGCGACTAATATTTATTAGTTTTTCCAAACCTAGAGTAAAATATTCAAGAGAATCGATTTTTTTCTCTCAATTATTCATTTAACCACTGAAATATCTACGCCCACCTATTATGATTTGTCTATTAATTTAAGGCCTTTATGTTAAGAAGTATTTAAAACATGCTTGGTTATAATGCATTTTGTGTACCAAACATTTTTTGTAAATAAACAGTTTATCTTTCTTCCTTTTTTATTGACCGTTGCAACTTTTTTGTTACCTTAACTTTTATTATGTGTTCTTACTGAATGAAATATATTTTGTTACTACAATTGTCATTGATTTTGAATTTTAGTCCTGAGTTCTCCCTGCAGCTCGCTTGCGATTTCTTGTTCATGTTTAGGCGATATACAACTGAGTGCAATGCCCTGTATTTCGTAAAGACTTTGTTTCTTTTATGCTTCATGGAGCGTTACGCTTTTATTTCTTTAAATTTCTATGACACCGCATGTTCATTTTCAGCTGCTTATGATATTTCATCATTATAAAATGAATGTTCCAGTTTTATTTACATAGCTGTTGTTTAAATATCCCTGTTTGTGCTCCCCTAGTTGTAGCCTACTCCTAAGTGGTCTGTACCAGTGATGAGCCTCGGTATGTTCAGTAAACCAGCTGCTTAGGTTCAGATCTTCTGAAGACGGTGGTTTAGATTCTATGAAGTTCATTAAGATACTTGGATACTGTTTCTCCTGCCCATAAATGAAATGTGGCTCCAAATACAAAGAGCGCATTATTCACGAGCTCAGTGTTGAAGTGAAATTTTGAAATAGAAAAAATAAACCTGGGTCAAACTTAACTTTCATTATGAAATTAGTACAGTCTTTGAACTCGCTCATGCTAGGACCTCCGGCCCATTTGTTATCTCCAGCCTTCGATAAAACAAAACCCATCGTTCAAATAATAATTTTTTCATGAAATAGAATTGGTGTTGCAACAAATATCGAAGTTGGTTAAAATAATTGTAAGTGAACACTGAAAAAAGTTTGATGTTGTAGAGCTACTAAAATTTTCATCGTTCTCAACATTCTGGCGCAGCATCTCAAATTGCTATTTCAAAGGCGATAAAAGTTTTTGTTGGTGAATTTGCTGAGACATAGTGGCCTGATCCATTGATGGATCTTGCTAATGATTGATCTCTCATACGAGCGCCTTAAATACTGTCTCTTGGTGTAAATCCTGGAAGATATTCTCGGGTTTTGACAAGCCTTTGTAACCGTCGTTATTCATATCGAAGATAACGATATGTGAAAAAGACAGTAATCGTTCATAGAGCTTCATTTACCTCAGTAACATTCTGACATACTTGATCAATACAGTGACGGATAAAAAGTGTCACTTCTTGTTTGCATCACATTATTGAAGTTTGACTAATCTTGGACTGTGAATGATTATTATCAACATTACTGAAAGATAAAAGGCTTGAACCTAAAGGTTTTCACGTAACTAGCAAATGATAGAGTTTCGATCAGGTGCGAATTTTTGGGGTGGTCAGTAATGCTGTCTCAATTTCGCAGATGTTCGAGGCTGATGATGAGAGCGAGATGACTGTAGAGGTTCATCACTTTGGGAAGGTGACCAGTTTGTGCTTTGTTATTGTACTGTTAGTGCCGACTCCCTTAACCTCAGTTCCCTTACAATAACTCCATTTCCTTCTAGTTTTATTTTCTTCTAGTTCTAATTGTTAATTCCTCTTTATTAGTTCCTCACAATTTTTTTCATTTTTTGTATTAGTTTTTAATTTATATGTGATACAGTTGGTATGTCTAGTCACGTGCACATTGACCTTAACCATGTAAATGTGAAAATATTAGTGTACATTTCTTTACAGGATCTTTGAACAGCTCCTTATTTTTTTAATTAACCCACCGTATTTGTTATACACTGAAATAAACAGACATTTCTATTCCTTATATCACATACATGACTAAAAATCATCGAAATCATGCGTCTAAGGCATAATTTGCTAAGTTTTAGGTAATTTTTTCACGTAATTTATTTTAATTATGCCATTTCGAGGTCCAAATATTTATGATGTAAGTAGCATCAGTAATGGAATTTCTTTAGGAGGCCTTTGTTTATTCTTAAGTATCACATAGTCACCGCTCACTGTCAAAATCCGCGTGCGGACTTAAATAGGCTGATCTGAACAAAAAAAATTTATGCCACGGCTTCATTTAAGGGAATCAAACTCTTTTTTCTTATAAATTGTTTAAAAATAATTAAAAAATACTCCCGGAGTGAAATAAGCTCTTGGATATTCACAATATGTTGACACTATTCGAATAGACAGTTTGAGCATATAAAATTTTTGGAATTAATCCCTACCCCCTCTCCCCCCAAGGCAAATTTTTTAAAAATTTCAATTTCTAGGCCAATATTGTACATAAAGACGAAAGTCTTTTTGTTCGATTCACAATGAGTATATCTACAAAAGTCAGAGACAGTTTTTTGATATCGCTTCAGAACAAAATTGTAAAAAATTTAGAATTTATAAAATCCATTTTTCATTTTTTTGCCAATAAAAAAATTTCTAATCAACTAATCAAAAATACCTCTGACATTTATAGTACTCACCTTGATCTTTACGATACAAAAAAGATTTCCTCTATAGGTGAAAAATTGTAGCTGGAATTGCCCCTCAAAGCGAAAAGGCGTCTTCGGCCAGAGCGGACTGCTGCATTTGATATTCTAGGCAGGACGCACAAGCACAAAACCACTCACTAAGAAGGTCAAGAGACCACTAAACCTCTATAATGAATGGACAGTTGTGTAAAATCAAAAACAAAAAAATTTGGAGCAACCAACCACAGCCAAGCAGAGCCGCAGCTGGTCTCTCTGAGTGCGTCTGCGGGGGAGGGGGGCAATTTGGGAGTGATTATGGGGGCTTGGGTTGCCAACACGGGAAAAATGACGTTTCTTCGGGATAGAGGAAGGGTTTAGGAGCATTTTCTGGCAATGATCTCATTTTCGTTTTTTGGCCCCAAAAAATTGTTCGATTTCCTTAATTTCAAAATTTGAATTTAATTTGACTTTTCACTTGAGTGAAGATTGTGCGCCTAGCATTCAAAATGTAGATCTAGTTAACTTTATTCAAATTTTAGTTTATTTGTTTCTCTATTCCCATTGTGCTCTTGCTTTTTTCAGTCATCTGAAAGTTTTTTTTTAAATGATTACAATGTTCAACTGTGTAACTTATCATGCTATACTGATAGTTAGTTGAATTTGAAAAACGAGCATTCACACAATTTTATGTTATGCAATGTAAAAACGTGCAAAATCTGATTCATAGTTTGAATGTGTCTAATGGAAAAAATCCCTTCTCCAATTGGTTCAATTTTTTTCTCTGGGAAGTCATAATATCCGTTTCGAAGTGAAAGTTCCTTGTTCTGAGTTGAAGTGCTTCTGATACTGAATTTTAATTTTTGCTGCCTGCAATTCCAGCGGAAGAAGAACGACCGTCGTCGCTCCTCCGCTAAAGCTACGGATGAAGGACAGTCCTGTGGTCGCCGTCAGTCTGCGTCCACAAAAAAAGACGAAGCAGAAACCCAAGAGATGAGTTTGGAGGAGGAACTAATGGCGGCTACGCAGGGGGATTTTGTGGAGAACCGCCCTCCGCTCAATCTGTCTACGGACCCAGATCTCATTGTGGGCATTGTGGGGGATGACAAACTTGTAAAAGTTTTACCTGATCCTGCAGCTAAGCACGTTGATGGCTTCCATATCCAGGACTGTGACGAGTATTCTGCTGATGAATTAGACGTAGAAATCGTTGAAGCTTTTCCAGGTGAGTGAATGAAGTACAACTTGTCAAAGATGAATGAATTGAATTGCTGTGTTACAATTAATGTGGAGAGATTTTGCTTGGGGAAAACAGAATAAATAACCTACTATCGAGGTGTTTCTAGAGAGGATCGTTTGAACAATTGGACCTAATTGACAAGCTGCTAAGTTTTCTTTGTTGTTATTTCAATTGTTGGTCGAGATAGCATGTATGTATGGTTTTTTTAGCCATCTTTTAAACTGCCCTGACACGTTAAACAATTATTTTGAAGATTAAGAAGCGTTGTATTGGATGTTCAAGAGAGGTTTTGCATCTACTGAAAATATTCTAAACTCAAAGGAAAAAAGTGAAAATCATACATAATATATAGAAAACTTGAAAAAAACTATTGTATTATTTCTTTGAATAACTTCAAACCTTTTGCGCATATGAAACTAAAACTTCAAACTGGTGACAGGTGAAGAACCCAGCGGCGGTTGTGCTACTGCCGCAGCAGCGACTGAGGCACTCGGCCTTCATGACGGCCAACCAGCCGCAGCTCAGGCAACGTCGCCTGAGTGCAAGAGTGGCCGTCACTCGCACCTTAGTGCGCCGAATATCAGAACTCCTGAAAATTCTGGAAAGAAGTCTGAAAAATCGCTTCTAGGGTCTGGCGGGTCGTCCAAAACAAAAAAAGAGAAAGATTCTTCCAAGTGAGTAAAGTTTTGAATTTCAATGCATTGTTCATTTGACGGTCTTGAGAGGTAGGTAGGTCTACTTTACTCTTTCGGAGACGAACGGCGTTGCGGCATAATTAAACTTCAAAGTATTACTGTGTAGGTTCACCGTGTTGGACTTTTTTAAATCGAAGCAACGACTACCAACGGATATCTTTGAGTTCTACGAGTGCAAATTAGACTGTAGCACATAATTTACTGTGTGTGCATGCTTTTCAAAACTATCATTTGTAAGAGTTGTTCATTTTTTGGTTGCAAGAGGAAATTACTTTCGTATGATACACTGCTGGATATTTTAACTATGAAAGCTTACTCTAAATCTAGCCTAATCTATTAATTTTAATACTGGTTCTCAACCATTGAATTGAATCAAGTATATCATTATTTTGACCATCTGTATCAGCGGTATGGTGCATGAGATTCTGTACCTGGGATTGAGATAAGTTGTTCTTATTTCTACGTTTTGTTCCTTTTGGTTCTTTGTTGGCCTTTTTCTCAGCACCCATTATTTTCTTTAACTTTTATTTTTTATCATTAAATTTTTTCAATCTTGCTGTTTCTATGCGCAGGGTGTGGTGACATACCTTTTTGCATATATTTCCCATTCCCTTATTTCCGTGCTAAATCACGTCTTCTTCCTTCCTGTCTTGAGATCTTCTTTGTTGTGGTTATCGAGGCCTTAACTAATTTTTACTCTAATCTTGAGTCGCATGAAACAGTTACTAGTCATACTGAATACCATAACATAAAAATGTCAATCCGAGTATTTTCTCTAAAGATGCGCTTCTGTACGATCACACAAGATGTACTTTTATGTACTTTTTTCTCACCACCAATGTCTTCTCACCTTTAGTTAGCCCTCACCACCGTTGTAGGCTTAATTGTTTTATCCTTTTTCTCGTGTTAGAGGTCGGGTCATGACGATTTCTTGTTCGAGTGTATTCGTACCCGATTCCTGTTATGTACTTGAGTTTCTAGTGCGAAAAGATTTCTTTGGAGTGCGACCTAGTCCCTCGTTTTGTTAGGTACTAAGAGTGATCACAATAATGGGATTACATTGATAATGTGATGCCCACCATCAGATGGTCTGCACGCAGTAGCCAGCAACAGCTAGCCGAGGCTAAACTCCTTCTGAAGAATCTCACTAAAGCCGGCGTCATCGACCTTACTCCAGAACTGAACAAACTCATGGACTCTCTCGAACAGGTGGGCTAAGTTTAACTTATTTTAACTTGTTACTTTAGGTGATGAGTTGCTTGCCGAAGTAGTTTTCATTCTCATGAGTTCTTAACTATCATCTTGAGTTACTACGTATTTTGAATTTCAGTGAAATGCCCTCCAAGGCTTGTACGTGTCTTTCTGGTTCAGAATAGCTTAGTTGACAGTGACTGTTCAACTTTTTTGAGTTTTCTCTTAGTGGTTATAGTTTTAATGAAGCTCACTTCTTCTCTGATTTGAAAAAGAGTGTATTTTTGCTGCATTAATATTATACAGTGCATGTATCGTCCTTATCAAGAATAAGATAATTACCTGTTCTAAAGTGTCTGGTTTATGAAAGCAGCTGTTGAGGGAGAGCAAATATTTGTATTTTAGTGGCATATTGCCTAAACTTTATAATATGATTTGATGATGATTTTTAGCGTGAAGCGATGCTGAGCGAACGATCTCCGCCTGAAGGCCAGGAAGATCCAGCGGGTCCTAGCAGCACTTCGAGTCTCAAGAAGCCAACCAAGAATCATACAAAGAAAGTTATTAGCTCTAATGGAGGTGCAAAAGAATCGAGCGACGGAGTTACTAAGTATACTTCTGAAGAAGAAGCTACAAATAAAGAAAGTAGACTTGATGGCTATGTCTCTACCAGTTCAGGGTCCATGAGGAAAGGCTCCAGCACTCTGGTAGAGACCTCTGTTGGAGGCGATGTAACTGACGAGGATCGCCCTACCACTGCGGATCCTCTCGATGAAGCGGACGAGGTGGAAAGCTCTCGAGCGCCCATAGATTCGTCTATGTGTGATGAAGAGAGCCTCAGTGATGAGTGTGATGATGCAATGATGAGTGACGAAGAAGAAGAAGGAGGTGAATGTAGCGTACTTGACACTGATGATAACGAAGAAGTCAGCCAGCTCACGACTGATGCAGACCCAAGTGAGAGCAGAATGGGTATGAGCTGCAGTGACAGCAGTACCAGCAGCAGTAGCTGTACTGGAGTTGGAGCTATAACCTTGCCCCCCGGCGCTGGGTATGTGTGTACGAGTGATGATGATTTATTCGCGGCAGGAGGGGCTATCCTGCGCTCTGCTGGTGTTGGGGTAGACACAGAAGATACCAGTGAAGGCATTTTGAGTGACGATGAGAGCAGTATGGGAGCAGAGCACGAGAGCGGTCCTGACAGCCTACCTGGAGTAAACCTGTCTTCGTATCAGCGGCAACCACTTCCTCTTGACGAGAGCTTCTGTAGTCTTGGGGATGAGAATTTAGAAGAAGAAGCTCTAACCGAAGGATGTCGGGGAAAGACAGGCATTGTTGGTGGAGCTGTGTGGGACCAGATTATGGGAGGTCTATCAGGAACTGTTTTAGAGTTACAGTCTGAGGGCGGTGAAGAAATTATTCGTGAAGATAACGTGCAGAAGTGCGTTACTAGTGCGTCTTATGCCCAAAAGCAAGATGAAGGGCCTGTTTTCAACGAGTCTTTGGTGAAATCTATGTCTGTCAACCATCTTGTGTCTGCTATGCCCGTTGTAGCGGAAAAATCTAAGGAAGGCAATACTGAAGGAATTCCTGTGAATGCTGATAAAGCAAAGAACGTTACTAATGAAATGCCTGAGAGAATGGTTGGGAGCAGTGGCGGTACTGGGGCTGGCGCTTTCGGATGTGGTGTCGTTGGGGGTCAGAAACACAAGCGTGACTCGAGTGATGGCCTGATGACACAATCTGCCCACTCTGCTCTGTCTGAGGCGACGAGCTCAGACAAAGCTGCGCTAGTTGGTGCTCCTATGAGCCGCACTCTGAGCATGAGCTCGTGCGGCAGTCGTTTTGACGCGCGTTCTGATGGTAAACTCAGCGCCATACTTGACGCCAAGCTTGAGTGCAAACTTGACAGTACATCAGAAAGTGTTGTGGCTGCTCTGGACGATGCAGCGCGGGAAGCTCAACTTCAGTTACTGAATCTTCATGCCCAATTGCAGCATTATCGTAAAATGGCTTTGCGTCGGAAGGCTAGGAAAGTACTCGATGCTAAGCTGAACCCAGCTTTGAAGAGCTATATATTATCTCTTGGTATTGCTCTAACATTGCCGAGGGCTCTCCCCGTCGCAATATATCCTTTAAAACATTCAGACGTGCCTGTGCCGGACTGCCCCGACTGTTTGGTGCAGCAGCAATGGGAGGACAGTGCAGGAGAAGTCACAAACAGCCTTTCTTCTATCACTTTCGTGCCTAGCGAGGCCACGCAGAATGTATTGAGCTCGGCTATATTCCGTCGCCCAGGAGAACGACTTCACAAGACATTCATGATGCGAGAAAGCCACGTGGCTGGTCTCGCGAGCACAGTGCGTGTGGTGCTGTCAAGCCACGCGCTCTACGTGCTGACAACGTGTCCCGCGCCGTCTTTGTTGCACGCCTTGCCGTACACTCAGGTGCATACGTTAGTGTTGGGAGCGTATAGAGAGTGGGTGGTGGTGTTGAGCAGGGCAGCTGTCGAGTGGGGCAGTTCTGAAGACAAGACCAGTGTTGGTGGCACGCATGTGGTAGGTATTCAGCTCTGTGCTGCTGATCCTGCTCTGACGCTCGACTTCATGGCGAGTTTTGAACTACAAACAAGACGAGCGTTGATGTCTGTACACGCGAGCGAGATGAAGTTCGCTAATGAGGGGAAATTCTTACCCTTGAATGGTCTGGATGACCGCTGCCGAGATGGCGACAAGAGTGCACTGCTTGCCCAAGAAAATCGCCGACAGTCAGGAGACGTACAGACGGACCCTCAGGGACGGGGTTACGACAATCGGTCGGGGGGCAGCAAGGCGAGTACGCCCCAAGAGTGGTGGAGGCCTCCACAGTGGCGACATGGACGTGGGGCGAACAAAACTGAAGATTTCTTGGCCGTGTCTGGCCGCATTCAACGCCAAATTCCGGCGGTGGTGGATGCTCGTCAGTGGGAATCTCTCGTACTCTCACGGTGGCTGCAACTGCTCCTGCCAGCCGAGGTATGGCCTTTGCTTTAATCCAACTTTTGCTCACCACTTTGGCATCTTGAATCAAATATCTTTTCTTTCTCAAAAATCTCTTGCTCATATCTTTAGCAGTTTTGTATCAGTTCGTCTATTTTTATTGATTAGACAGGTATAGTTGTTAAATAGGTTCGTCTCCCTGCATATTTTTTCAGTACACATGTGAAATTTCTGAAGAATATAAATTTATTATTTTATGTTTTCATATTATAAAATTTTGATCGAAAAATAGACAGAATCACAAATTCTAGGGATTTACAATTAATGTGAAGTTTCTAGGCGCTCAAAGTGCGTACATTATTCCAACTTTTACCTCCATTACAATGCCGAGACGGTTAGTAAAATTTTAGGTCTTTTATAGATGGATCGATAAAATGGAAAATAGTTCATAAGCATCTAGTTGTGATGCTCCATCGGTTTGCAAAAGAATGTTGTTGCCACTGTTGAAAGTATTTACTCACATATTATTCTATCTCTTTTCATTCGTTTTATTTGAGAGTTACTAACAATGATGGAAATTGAGCAATTTCCATAGGCTTTGCTTTAAAGCAGTCAACGAGTGCAAAAACTCGCACAGACAGCGTTTACTGTAGTTGTGACTATCGTAGAACCTCTCACCTTGCGTTATGTCGCTAGTTTTGTCTTGTGGGCGTGTCTATGCCGTCGCTATCTCATGACGAATGAATTCTACATCTCAGCCCTGAATGTAAAACAATTTTATTGAACTGGTAACTCCCGACAGCTAAGCCGTTTGTCGTAATGGAACATTTCCCTCATGATCAACGGACGAGTTATGTTCATCATGCCACGGTTGTGTGTTTGGCAGAGTCAGGATTTCTAACATCTGAAGATAGTCTAATTTCGAGTTATTCAGTTCAGTTTACGAATGTGTGGTCATGAGTAAAAGTGGGCATGTCGCCGGTTACGTCAGATGACCTGGGATTCTTATACACCAGTAACCACTGCCTGCTCTACCTTGGCCTTTTTGACTTTCTTTCCTTCTCTAGGCCAAATTTTTCCTTTTTTTTTGCGTCCGTCATTCACGTGTAAGAAGTGTCAACGGAAGTGTTTTTCGCCAATAAATTTGTTGCACAAGTGTTGCCACCATGAGCCAAATCCTTTATGTCGTTGGCCTCTCAACTCTCTGAGCTTCTTCTTGGCGATCACAAGTGTATTAAATAGGCGGGAAAAATTAATATTTTATTGATAGCACGTCGTAAAAAATTAGAAAATGTACTTGGATTGAATTATTTTCAGTGACTATCATTCATCAGTATGGGGTTAACTGCTTGGCCTCCTCCTCGCTGTATAGTATTAAAAATTTATTCGTGTGCAAATCAGGGCACACATGCCGAACTCTATTTTGGTCTCTTCAACGAATCAGGGAAGAGTGCTTTCCGACAGAAAGCTCAATGCTCAGAGCTAAGTTTTCAAATACTTCATGTCATTGCAGCGGTTAAGAAGACAGTAAAAGTTTTTCTGTAACTTGGCTGCATAACATGATTAATTTTGACTTTTTTTTAAATAAAAATTTGAACACTAAGCGTCTGGCAACTGCAGTATTGCTAGATGATGAATTTTATTTGAAAATAATACTTAAACTTGAGAATTTTGGCCAGAAAAAACACCGTGTTGTGCAGCCTAGTTTTCAGGAAAACTTTTGAGCTGCTTTCTATACCGCTGTGACGACGTATATCATTTGAAAGTGTGGCCCCTGATTGCCCCCTTACACTGCTGAAGGCTGACTGACAACATCGGGGACGTGTCGATTTTGTCCTGCATCAAGTGAACAGCTCAAGCAGCCAAGCTATTCGTCTCTAACTCTGGTACTGAGGAAAATGTCTTACAAAACTGCGTCTCATCCCAAACGACTGTGAAGGACTACAATGTCTACAAGCTCTCACTACAGTTTAATTGCACACCCTGTTTCCTTGAGTAGAAAAATATTACTATGTGCACTGTGTGGTGACTGAGTGCTGGACTTGCAACAGGCGGACACGCGCCTGGTTGGAAGCTGGCTGGTGGACTGGGACGGTGGGGCGAGGCTGGGCCAACAGGGGGCTTTGGGGCCCACCATGGAGGGCTCTCTCATGTTCCGTACTACGAAACTCTTCTCGCAGTGGCGCAATGCTCATTTCCTCCTCAAGTAAGTTTCGACTCCTCACTTCGTGGATAATTTTGTTCCTTTAATGTCTTCGCTAAATATTTCGAGTACGATTTTTCTAAATGGAGTTAGGAAGTCACACACTGAAGTAGGAATGATGAAATGTATTTTTTCTCCTTGATGCACAATTAACATGACCTTGAACGCGACTTGTTATCTTGGAATCTTCAGTTTTTGTTCTAGTAAAGACCACTTTTAGACTATTCAAATGTTCACGTGCGAACATCGTGTTTTAGCCAAATTCATTTTTATTGTCAACTCATGGTGGGCGAATGACAACTGGGTACTTTTGAGGTGTCAGAGCTGCTTCAAGTAAGCCTGGATGTCTAGTCTGTTATGAGGTAAGGACGCTCCAGTGGATTATCTCTGCCTTCATCTCCGAGTACAGTGCCCAAAACGTCGACTCGGGAGCTTCTGTCTGGAGGGTGTTTTCTTTTCCTCGTTTTGTATTCTCCTCGGAGTAAGGTAGCGGGTAATGTTACCAAGCCAAGAGGAATCACTCAGGCCTTGCACTCGAGAGATTTGTTTCTGTGTGATCCTACTACAACTAGCTTTCCTTTTGGTCAAAATATTGAGAGAAACTTTAGTTTGCAATCCCCTCAAGGGGATAAATTATTAACGCTGCCAGGGGAAGATGTGAGGTCATGAAGTGAAGGTTAATTAGGCTCTATTTTATTGAAACCACTTTTTTTTCTAACAAACCAAATTTTTCGGTTTACTGCTATCTTTTTTCAACATATTACATTCTAGAATTTTATTGTGTATCATGAACTTTTTTCACTCTTGTTATTTCTATGCACAGGGTGTGGGGAGACACAACAAGTGCAGAGCTGCCTCGTGCCCTTTATTCAACACAGAATGTTATTTTCCTGCTTCCTCTCTTGGGACCACCTTTGTTGTGGTTAGGAAGGCTTGAACTGACTGATATTCTAGTGATTTCGCTTGCAGCAGTCAGTTTTTTTTTGTTTTCGTTCGCATATGAAGCTCACGCGTATGTCTATTGTTTGCTTTATTGCTGCTGAATACATTGGAACGGAAATTTAGGGCGTTTGCATGTTTTTTAAAGTTGATTCTTGAAATTGTTGACGAGTAGCATTTTTTCTGCTTTCGCCATTAAATATCAGCTGCGGTGCTTGGTGGTTTTGACTCCCATTTTAGATATCACGCATTATCACTGTAGATTGCCTGCAGTACCGCGCTCGAATTATATGTGCACTGAACATTAAAAATCTATGTACACGTTCTTTACGAGCTAGAGCCTCATAACTAATTGATTTCTGTGTAGACGACCGATGTTTATGAAGAAAGGCGCGTGGTTACATGAGTACTGCGCCACAAAAAGAAGAGCCCTGTACATTCTCTGACCTCTCTTCTCTGTCCACATCTAAGGAGCTTAGCTTTTATCTGTCTTCGACCCACTTTTTTTTTACATTTGAAATCATTACTTTTCACTAGTTACTGTTTATTCATTCTCTCATTTGCTCAATCTATTTCAATATTGAGAATTGATTTATCCAATAATTCTCCAATCCGGAGTGACCATGAAAGCCTTCATTTCTCATTCTAGCCAGTCGTACCTCATAATATTTCTTGGAAACAGTTCATCTTCAACGAGCTTAAATGTCATGCCTTTCTACTGATGTCAATCGGGACCAAACTCATTGTGGTAGAAACGATCACCGTGTCTTAGTACTTTGACATAGATGCCTAGAGTAGCTTAAACCCATTCCACTAAATTTGGGATTTATATAGAATAAGCCGAATAAAGACTATCTAAGTCGAGCTT
Source organism: Platorchestia sp. MABIK (assembly GCA_014220935.1). Classification (NCBI taxonomy): domain Eukaryota; kingdom Metazoa; phylum Arthropoda; class Malacostraca; order Amphipoda; family Talitridae; genus Platorchestia; species Platorchestia sp. MABIK. Next base: position 29,604 of record JACJUY010005158.1, read on the forward strand.
ACATTGGAAGTCAACCTTTATGAGCTGTACGAGGTCGTTTGAAACGTGTCATGCGTCCCATTACTCAAAGTGTGGTGTTTGTATTTCAGAGCTGGTGTACTGTACCAGTTTTGGTGCTCAGGTGACCGGCTTCCTCACACGATGCTAGACGTGACGAGCTGTACTGCCTGCACCCCCACTACGCAACACAACAAGCCCCACGCCTTTCAGGTACGGCTGTCGTCTTCTTATTGTTCTTTTCCTGACCTGCAATGTAAACGAGAATTCTCATAATGGCAGACGCTCCTCCAATATCAGCCCAGACCAGTGAATATAGAGTGGTTATGTGATTGTCAATTTATGTGGTGTTTACTTTGATTTGCTTAAGTGTGCTTATCCGGTACTTACCTAGAGAGAGAGAGAGAGAGGTGAAAGTTTGTTGCTATATCATTACTGGTATGAAAGTTTTGTAAGCATAACGGCTTGTTCGTCTATTAAATTGAACTCATTCTACTCGCTCCAATTGTAGAACTTAGCCAACTAGTGGAGGTAATTCTTCGAGTAAATGATGCATTATTTCTTAGACGCAGCATACACGGCTGGTGAGATGTTCTACGTGCCTCTCATGTATTTCAGAGTGGGTGCCTGTAGGGATTCTTAACGCTATTTTTAGTACTGCTTGTAGAGTTTGTTTGACTGGAATTTATTTTAGCTGAACCTCGAGATGTATATTAAGTGAACAATTTTTTATTTTCACATTTCTCTACAAAGAGATAACTTACTGTGAGAATTTTTTGTGCTAATATTTTAAAATTATGATTTGTATTGATGCCGCAAATGAAACCAAGAGAAAATCAGTCTAGTCATGGTAGCCCCATATTAAAGGAGAAATTGATATTCTCCAGTATAAAAGTAACCCAATATTACTGTCTTCCTGTAGGTAGAATTTTTTTTAACTATAACCCTGATTTATGAAAGAGAACACATAAGGATGTGAACGTTGTGAAGCCCGTATGTGGTGATAGCAACTAGCGTCTATGAGTGCAGGTAATCCAGAGCGACGGGTCTCCTTTGCTGCTCGCGGCCCCCGACTCTGACCAGGCTGCTCGCTGGACCACTGCCCTCTGCGCCGTGCTCAGCACTGCCGTAAGCGCAACACTCCTTAGTTTCTAGGACTTCTGCAGCTAGTGCACGCATGCGGCAAGCCAACTAGGCAGGGTGTGAGAAGGAATTCGTGCAGCTCCAAATTTTTATTTTGTTGTACTCGCAACAAAGCTGAATTGTTCAATATTCATGTGTGTAGGTATTGTACATCTCGGAAAGCAATTTGACATTGACTACCGAATTGTGCTCTAAAATCCTAATGTTGGTCAAAAATAAATTTGCGAAAAATCTCCCTTTTGATTTATTTGAAGGGGCGTTATTCATGAAAGTACGATATTTTATTATTTGTTGCACAGATGTCTTTCTTAGTATTTCTCGATAGGACTTATCATTTCCCTCCATTTTGGGTAGAAGTGGTATGGCGTGTCAGAACTTAGTGACTTTATACCCTCATATTTGTTCAAGTGCTCTCACAAAGTCCTGGCAAACGTTCGCAAAATTTGTGTGCTGGATGGTACATTAGATTTTCTGTGAAATAATCAAACATGTTTTCTGGATGTAAATAATGATTGGTTTTGCACGGCTTCCTTTAAATATACTATTTATTTGTTTAAACCTGGGTTCATTTACAGTACAATGCTGGTACAGTTTTTAATGCATTGAGGAAGAGACTACTGAAAGTTTTGAAACGTTGTGAACCGCGGTGAGCTCTCCTAGACCAAACACGGGTTCTCATTGTTAGAATCAGTTGTCTTCCTTTCTTGGAGGCACGTCGCCTTGTGAGTCCACTCACAATTCTATTCAAGATATACGAGTACATAGTAGTTTCACTAAAACGTCGTGATGTTTGATCTATGATTTGTGTGTGCTGTTTGTAATTTTGTCTTCCTTGGGGTTTAAGGTGAAAGGCTACTCTGTAAACACTTTGAATAAATTTCAAACTAAACGGGCAGCCCTGGACTACTTTTTTGTAGTTATTTTGAGACTGGGAAGAGCTAAAAAACGCTGCACGGTCGTGATGAAAGTTGATTGAAGAGGATGAGGTCACAAATAAAAGCTGCCCTATCTGTGGTTTTTCTCTGCATGTGTTTATGAAGCTTTTCTTCAGTTAAATATCTTGCTGTCTTGGTTTTCAGTCGACTTCTTCGTCTCACGTGTTATCAATTTCCTTACTTTTACTGAATTTTGCATCGTAGGGAGCAATTTTCATTTAGCTTGCACAAGTAATTCACTTGCTTAGGTACAGGTTGTGGACCGTTAGGATGGAATAACTCAGTTTAGGCTGCCATTGTATCAAAATATTTCAATATACTCATGGAATTCCGGGAATTATTTGAAGCTGTCGTTCGCGCAAGAATCTGTCGCGCCTTGCCTAGTATTGTTTGTCCTGCTATATGAGTTGTATTATGAGTAATCCTGTCAGTGGCCTACTATTGCAATGCGCTTTGGTAATTTAAGGAGACATGTAATGTTTATTTGATATGAATTGGATTACCGAACAAAGAATTGTATTTGATTTCCGAGAATGCGAAGTAGAATATTCCACCTTTTGACATGAGCCCAAACAATTTCAGGAGCACGTTTGGTACTTGTCAGTGTTCTCACTTCAGTATCTCAATGTAGTGACTGTTGTTGAATACGTTTTTCTTCGTACTGGGTAAGTATCATGAGTTTTATTTAAACTAGTCTAGCATAATGGACACGATAGAGTTAGTCAGTATTAACCTAATGGGGCTATTATCTGTAAGGAGGCCCTCGCAGGGAGATAAAACTATTGTATCCATGAGAATTACCGCTCCCGAGGAGAAGATGCGAAATTCCGAGTTGAGACTTGAAATAGAAGAGATTTTTGTTCTGTAATGGAGTGTCTATTTTCGGTCCAGTGCATTTTTTCAGCCCCCAATTTATTTCTTCTTCGTCAACTTTAATCTAGTTTTAAAAGCTACTTTCAATCTTGCTGATTAGTTTTGCAAGGTATGAGGACACACCTTGCGCGTAGACTTCCCGTTCCCTTAATTCCAAGCTAAATGATGCCTCCTTTTTTTCTTGAAACCCGTTTTGTTATGATAAGGAGGCTTAAACTAACTTGTCATTTAATCTGTGAACAGGCTGGACGACCAAGCTCTCGACGACCACTGCCGTGCCGCCTATTGCTGCTGCCAGGGAGCCTAGTGCTGCTCCATCAGAGCGACCTGCTCCTCTCCCTTCCCCGTAGCACTCCACCTACCCCGTACCCCACACCCTCGGCACCCACTGCACAACTACCTCAGGCACCGGCTACAGTGGATGAGCGCAGTCGTCGGGATAGTAAAGGGTCAGGTGCGCCCCTGCCTCCTTCTGTTGGAACTTTAAGGCACTCGCGACATCTGAGCTCATCTTTGTCGTCCCTGAACTCGAACAGCTCTACTGCTGTTGGACACGTTAAGAATGTGAGCGGAAAAGTGAACAGCCCTCTCTCCCCCCCGAGCGCAGGGCCAACAACGACTGTAGGTGGCAGTGTTGCGGGGCTTCCCAATTCCTCCACAGGGGCTCATTCTATCACAAGCACCCCTAATCCTCCGAGGTCCTTAGCTCTCAGCACCCCTCTGACGAGTGAGGGATGCACAAGAGTAGGTGACAGTCTTTCAAGGTGTGCCCCTAAATTACCTCTAAATCGTGGGGCCGAAGCCCGCCTGGTGGCTCGACTGGACTTGCGCAACCTGGCCAGCATCGGGCGATACAACGAGTGCAGCAACACCACTATATTGGTGAGTTGGTTGCATGACTGGTATTGGTGTGGGTGCGTGGCAATCCATCGTACTGCATGTGAGTGGGGTGTTTTGTGTGGGTGTGTGACGACATCACTGCAGTTGTGCCATTTCTAAATTTACCCGTTTGTTTTCACAGTGGTACGATTGGCTTTTCATTTCAAAGCCGCATTGTCTGCAGTGAGTGTAGGTTTAGGAACCGTATTTCTACTTGAAGTGAAAGATTTCATTGGTATTTTATTTGAACGAAGTACGATTGATGCTCGGTTTTTCGATCACTATAGAGAGGAATTGGTACTCAAACAGGAAGTGCAGTCTGCGTTCAGCTCGGCGTGGCGGAGTGAGACGGTGGGCGTTAAGTGCCCCATACAAGAGCCAGGCACTTCTGCTGTGGGGGACTGGGCGCTCTATTTCAGAGGCTCAAGGCAGCTTGAGAACTTTCTCACTCTGCTTGCGAGTCAGGTATTTCTGCTGCGGCTCGATCTAATCTCTAAATGCTGCGTTTTTTCCTCGCTGGTTATACGGAGTACTTTACAAAGTTATATACGTGTCTGCAAATTTTTCTCTAATGTTCGCGCCTTCCTTTGCACAGAACTTCATGATTGTATGCCTGATTGTGCAGAAATATTTTCATGTACGGTTGTCTTCCATGAGCACACATCCTAGAATTCAAGTGTGTAGTGGAGTAGCACATTTTGTGGGCTGTGTGATGAAATCTTGGTTTGGTGCACCGTGTCACTTTCTCTTTTTGTGAGGGCCGACTAGTTATGAGAGAGTAAGGTCGTTTAAAGTAGGGGATCCCAGTCCTTCGCTTACACCTCCCTGGATAACACAAAGGACTAAGTCTGATCCAGAGCCATAAGATGGTCATCTCGCTAGACTTGAATCTCTGAGTTATGGCCTTTTGAGTATAAGTTGAATAAGTTTTGGAGAGGTGACCTATCAAAATTATGCAAAACAGGACTGCGCGTTCCAGGGACTCGTACCGCGACGATCTTGACGCCCGAGTCTAAAGCAATCATTTTAGAGTTGAGGGGATTCGTAAAGATAGCTTGAGTACTGTTAATTTTACCAAGCAATTATCATTACGGCCTCGTTGTGCAGGTGGTGGTGTGCGAGCAGGAGGTGAACGACGCGAGCGTGCAGCAGTACCTGCTCGAGGGGGCCCAGGCTGCGGCAGGGGCGTGGGGAGCCGTCCCTTCGTATTGCACCGCTTCCAGCTGAGCCGACATTGTTTAAGGGCACTGGCCGGCCTTGAGATGGTCATCAGGCGCGTCGGTGAATGCAGTTTCAATGCTCATGGCACCTGTTTGTGAGATTAGAAAAACCATTTTGTTGTTTTTCTTGAATTTGAGATCTCATTTGGCTTCTTCTAAAGAGCTTCAAGAGCCGTTTAATGCTAGTACTGCTACTGCTGCTGCTACTACTACTACTATTACTACTACGAAAATTTTATTTGATTCTTAAAATTGATTAAAAAGAGCTTGAATCAGAAACGTTGTAGTTTGTAACGTAGAACATTTATGATCAGCGAATTGTTGACAGTGCGTTAGGTCAAAATACTTTATCTGTATTGAGTGGTTGCAAATTTAATGTCACCGTGGAAACCCCATTGAACATCTGCGCACATTTAAAAGTATCCGTAATGTCACATGTGAAAGGTCAGTGAAGAGCTTGGTGAGGTTTACGTAAACTACATAAAGTGCAAGGAAGAAGGTCGAGAATTACTGGTTTAAGGATCTCGTTGCTGACTTGTGGCATTTTAGGAAGACTATGGTGCAGCTTTAAGTGGTTTATCGTTACTTTGCAAGCATGTAGTACTGTGGTATCTGTGACTGTGGGGATCACTCGAAAATCTAAGGCTTTGAAATTTTTGGTATTTTTCATTTTGATACTCTGGTATTAAATTGAAGGAATTAATTTTTCAGCAGTTATACTTTGCTTCAAATTTTTGCTCGGTCTATTTCATTGAACTTCTTGTCAATAGATTTTCAAGGTTGTGATGATGAATTTGGACTGAAAGTGAGAACTGTTTTATGCTTTTTTAACATGTTTTTCTTAAGATTGAACTTGTCCTTCATATCAGCATTAGTGTAGCTAAAAGACGAAACTTGATTACTTTCTTCACGACCTCAAATTGCCTGGTTTTTTAACCGTTTGCATTATAGAGTTTATGTATTAACATATTTTCTTTGGCTAGTATCAAGTAATTATTATCGTTACAGGTCTTAGACGGTCATCAATGCCGTCTTTAGCTCTTACTGTACTGATAACAAATTTCAAATCAATTAGGTCTTCGTGTTTGTGTTAAACTAGCTTATTTTCCTCTAGGTCTGTGATATTTGTTACTATACTATAATATATGCACGAATTTGTTAAATTACTAAGTTCCTAAGCGCGTATGTGTATGATCACTTTTGAGCTGTGAGGTCTCAAATACTAGTCGCAGCCACTCTGGTTTTGTTAGTTCTTGGTGCTGCAGTTTTGCCTGCGTCTCCTGTGTGCTTGTTCTTTTAACTCGGCAATTTTGAAATAGAACCGTGCCGAAGTGACTTGAATGTAACTTACTGCAGTCACCACGTGTCTGTTCTGTTCAGTTATTATTTGTACGTTTTAAAATATTTGTTATGCCTATTGTCTAGTTGCACTCTAGCTCCCTAAAGTAGTCATTAACACTAGTTTGGATGTTTCACCGGATGTTAGTTTCAAAAATAGATTTGAGCTCTGTGTTCTCTCCTTTGTCTTTCACGCGTTCTTTAGCATTCTCACCACCAATGTTTATGATGCTATCTCGTCTCCTTAGCTGAAAATTTATTATCTGAGACATGCACAGTGCTTCAATTGAATAGTCTTTCAATGAACATTATTAAATATCTGATATAGGCAACCCATCAGTTGAGCGATGGATTGACGAATGAAGCTGCCTCACGTAACTCGTATTTGCTTCGTATGTATATTACTAATGGCTTATTTTCTAGTCTTCATTCGACTCATGATGAAAGGTCCATGAATGATAGTTGTAGCAAACGGTTTAATAACAATTAAGACTTTATCAACTGCCTAGCGTAAAAAAATCTTCATTTTCACTGAAAGAAGGGTTTTTCGCATAGTGCAGTACTCGAAGCAGCGTTCGTGTTTCCCTATTCATTAAATGTGAAAGCTTTCCTGGATTGCTATTGGAACGTGGTCAAAGTATCATGTCAGCCAGCGGTGCCGTATTTCGGACAAACTGATAGATATGGATTGTTGTGATTTGAGCCGGCCGAAGATGCAAAACTGTCAGGCGGGACTTGACTAGTCTGAGGAAGCTCCGGCTTGTGTACACGAGCGAGGAAATCCGCGAGGTGGTGTCATGGAGGTAAAAGTTCTCGGGTCGGCATAGAAACCTACTAAACTGGTTAGCTGCAGCGCGTCGGTTTTCAAGATGAGTTCATGGATTTCAACTGTTTTTATCGTTCTTGAATTTGTCTCGTTTCGTGTGCGCTTTATAGTCCGTCAGTCCGCGGTTTATATTACAGGCGTTCCGTATTAGAGGCATTAACCGCATGTTTTTATAACAATTATTCCATGAGCGAAGGAGAGGTAAAATGAAAATTTTCACCAGGTCTATTTGTTCCCTCGTAGTACGAAAGCTTGAGTCTTGTTTTTGTGGCCTTGTTCTTAAGATGAGCATTGGCCTTCATCACAGCGGTCACGGTTCTAATTAAGTACGGCGGCTAAGGATTTGCATGGTCGTATTGTATCATGCATCCAACAAAGACTAATACGGGCTGTTGTTCATTCATCATTGTAGTTACTAGTCAAATACCTTTAAGAAGTGTCAGATATAGTGAACCATCATATCGAATTTATGTACTGATGTTTTTTGGTATGCTCGTAAGCAAACTTCTGCATTGACTTTTCACCACCTATGCGTTCACCATTACCTAATGTTGTCTGTTCGATGTACTGCTCGTCGTGCTCTTAATTAAAAGATTCTTTTTTTTGTTGCTGCGACCTATGTTCTTACTGAAGAGTTTTTTTCATTATCACCCATAATTCTATTAATTCTATAAATTTGTATTAATGCCTCATGGCCGAAAACTAGTCCACAAATTCTTTGTAACTAACTGCCTTTGTTATCGAGGTGATGGCAATGCACTAAGAAGAACTATACTCAATACCTTCCAAGTCGCATTGAGGAATACAATCTCTAGAAAATGACGTTCGTATTGTAGTCAAAATTTGATCTGCCGCCAGGCTTGTGGGGATTCTAAACCCTTAACTTCGTCATAGGGTTAAATGGCAAAAAGATTCTTAACAATTGTTACTATTATGAAATGGTAAATATCGTAGAAACGTAAGTCTGAAATTCCTAACATGAAATAAACGTTTCTCGAGTTTCTTGTAAAAGTACATCATAAGAGGGATGCCGCAGTTAAGGGATCGACTGTAGTTGAGCTTCTACCGCGAAATGCTGTAAGTGTATTAAATGATGTGAAATTTTTTTTGCTTCATTCAAATTGAAGCTTCAAGCTATGCATTTATTTCATTTTTCTAATACTCTTGAGGTTCAGAACTAGAAGGCTGTGAGTCCTGGTTCATAAAAAATAGTTGAGAGATTTTGGCGCGCTAATCCATACCGTAACGTTTTGAACCCCTAACTGTTTCCAGTAATTACAAACATGCTTATAATTTTACCTGCGTAATCATATTTTCCTTTTCAAAGCATAAATTCTGGTGATTTGGAAAAAAAATAGTGAAATAATTTACTGACGCCGGATTTTAATCATGTTTTCAGTCGATCCTGGGTGTTTTCTTTTAGGACGAGGCACCACATTCGACAGTATGACTTCAATTCCCATCTTCTTAAATCACGTACGTTCCAATGTTTGCTATTCCCTGGATTTACTTCAGTGCTTGGTAACGTAGAAATTATTAGCGTAGTATGTTTTGGTAGTCATAATGCTATCAAATACTGGGTAGCTGGCCCAGAAGTAACTGGCCCTTTTAATTTGCCAATGAAACAAAAACTTGGAACTCTAGCATTTCGCAATTTATTTTATTCGTATAAATAAAAACATTTTTATGGTTCCATATAACTTGATCCACGATAAGTTTAAGACTAATGCACTCTTTTCATTTAATTGTGCGATTGGAAATAATTGCTTCAACTGTATTTTCCTTTTTGGAAGAAGAGAGACCCAATGTTGACATGTTTATTTCTTTAGCATCATGGAGGTTTTCCTTTTTTGTGTACCTGATATATTTATGACATTCTACTTTAAGATTCATAATTTGTAATTCACTTAACTGTGTGTGCGTCCTATTGGAAAAAATTTTGAACACAACTAACATATACTGCAGATAACTTGGAATGTTCGTTCAAGCAACGAATGTGGAACTGGTCTTACACACAATAAGCAAATGAACTGTCTTGCCATTCTGATTGCTAACACAAACTAAAATTGCCTTTTCGTTGACAAGAATTTCCTAATTTCTCTTTCTCGAATAGTTGGCAGGTGTACTGATTTTCTGAATGCCGGCAGAAACGACCTGAATGCCGGCAGAAACTAAGAGCAAGTGTAGACTGGAGTGATAACACTGTGTTAACTACTTCAAGTTGAAACAACTCAAGTCACTCAGTGAAAGAAGCAAATTAGGGCAACTAATCGTTTGATTGCTCATAGCCTTTTAGCGGAGTGAGTGAAGTACATTGAAAGAAACTTTTCTCAGCGTATCTTGGGGTCTTACAAATACGGAGAGGGAAGTTAAACAGTATTCTCGAACTTTACTGAACAGGATTTGCCAAATATAAATGTCGTAGTTAGTCCCTAGATGATGTGGCATTCATCAACCGAGTAACTACGTGTATCGGAGTATGCGTAGTTACGTGAAGTCTCTTTGAGTTCAGCCTGTTGACTTTCATTTTCCAGTTTTTAGGCTGGTGACCGACTCGTCACGGTCACACTTTTTCATTTTCACTCTCATTTCTTTCTCGGTTCCCAATGATCATTGGTCTTAACACGCTTCTATGTGTTCAAGTTCCCCTCCCCACAGTTTCATTTGTAATGCACCAAATGATGGCTTAGGGCGGTGTTGTTCAACTCGCTCGTGTCGGG
>JACJUY010005158.1:42128-57365 GCA_014220935.1 Platorchestia sp. MABIK
TATTGAGTGTACCATGTGGGGAACGTGAGGCGGTAGAGGGTTAAAGCTCCAGAACCGTATTGACGGTGCTATCCAGGCAGTTATCAAACTACTTACGCGAACTCGCTACTTGCTTCTAAAATTTGAAACGACTGTCTCGAGTGTATAACCACCGAGATAAAAAACGCAAAGGCGATACCAAGAAATTGTACAACATAGCCTAGGCATAATTCTTTTTACCATATCTGGTGGCGGCGTAGGTCAACGTCATTAGTGAGCTCGACTAACCGAAAGAATCAATGTAGCAAGTGGTTAGATTTCTACAAGCCCCTAATCTACCCTACTTCAGGTATAATGCACACGTGACTAATTTGTACAGAAATGCGACAAAATATTAGCCGTCACATGAAGCTGTAGACAAGCGCAATTGACTCAATACAGAAAACATCAAGACCGCTCATGCTGCCTTTAGCAAACGCTGGTGAATAAAATGAAAGGTCATTGAACAATTCTAATTTACTAAAAATGTACAAGCCTCTTCGCTGTTGAAATGCTAAAAGCAATACTATGCTATACAGGTTCTAAAATTACGTTTACAAAAAACTAACTGAGGACATGCTTTCGTAGAAAAGCAAAATATTACAGCAATTTCAGAGTCCCTCAAAAATCCTTTGCCTTTAAAAAAGCTTAAATTTTAATATATAACATTCCGGGAACTAGCAGCATAGCCATGCCAAGCCATGCACAAAAACAATAATGTACGTGAAGAGTTTTTACCTTATAGATCTAAGTAATCATAGAAAATCTACGGTTTCCACAATCCCTCCCGATATTTTACTAAATTATCCATATGATGTAATACACAGAGCGTTCAACTCGGAACATACTCAGAATCACACGGAAAACCTTTCGCGAGAAAATATCTTGCCGCAAAAAATCGACGACAGATCCAAAGTCATTCGCGATTGTTCGCTTTCTACATCCGAGGTACGTAACTGAAGATTGCATCACCGTCGTAATTAGGAAGAACTTAGAAGAACCGAGACCTCAAGTATCAAAACAGTTCAACAACATCAGACTTCCAATATCAAGCTTCACGGCAGACAGGACCGAAAAGTCCTCTCTCTAGTCTTTACTCTGCTCAACGAGTAGTACTGCGGCGTGAAGTAGACGTGCCATACAGATCTTCATTAAAAAACAGTACAAAAATATATTCCTCTCATCCTTTCCATCATCTATGTACACTCCCGTTCTACAAACTTTTGTACACATGTTCAAACTCTTTCGACTATAGATTGAATTGGTTCTCTAAATACAGAATTTCTTCCGCACGTAATCAGACAAAAAAAAACAGGCCATTTTTCCAACAGTGACATGTTTAAGGTCCATCGATTATGGAGAAGCAATTTGACTGCTGGAAATACTTGACAGACGACTTTTCAGCCAAATTGTGCCTTCAACTTTTTGAATGTCTGCATCTCGAATTACAAAAACTATCACTTGTGTTCATGAGTGCTCACAAAAACTTTCAAAATAAATAAAAGCTTATAGACTTGCCGAACGTCACGTTACGCTCTCGGTAAATTGACTGAGAAAAGAACGTCGCTCTGACACATCCACTGTTACTAATAGCGCCAGTATGCCGCGACGTACATTTTTCAATTCTTCAATGTTTAGTGTCCAGAACGAGACGATAGCTCACTCAAATGACTTTCCAAGACGCAAAACAAGGCTTTTTTGAACCTAAAAACCTTCATTACTTGACTAAATTGAAACGAGATCAAAAGGCAACCTCGGTGCACATCTTAATCACGATATCTCTCCAAACTAACAAATAAATAGCAAATGCCTTAATGAAACGAACAATAAAGCAGAGTTGGAGCAGCATAAAAGTTAAAAAGCAAAGATCACAGACGAAAAATGTGTAAATGCAACAGATTCACTGAACCACAAAAAATGCGTCAACCTCTTAACCAGAAGTAAACTAAACGCAGCCGTAACTCTATTTTAGATAAATAGTATATTCGAACAGTTTCATCACAGGCCCGAGATATGTGTTCAAGTCATCATGTTTATTCAGAATTGAGAGATCAACACTCGCGCATTTTCAACATTCTAGAGCGATCAAAATATTTAATATCGAGCAAATTCAAAATGCAATAAAATCGTTAGAAAGCACTTCATTTATTGTCCAGACAGAAGAATTCATGCTTTATTAACCTAACACAGATTTTTAATTTACGTGAGCAAGCAGGTTTAGAGCAGTACCTGTGATCGAGTTTGAGCAGATCCTCAAAGCACAGTGGAGTCTTGCTCGCAACCCTAATAAATAATTGAGATAGCCATGACTTGAAAACCTCAGCAAACAATGACTGTCCACTAATTTTGAATAGTTCACGTACATCCTAGCAGATTGCACTGAAGCATTTTTTTTCGTCCTACTTCCTACTATTTGCGTCCAAACAAAACCCATCCCGTGTAAGCTACATTTTGGCATGGGACACACACGAAAAAAATATTCAATACAAAAGATGAGTATCTAATGTCAAGCTGATAAAAACTATTTGTTTCAGAAGTAAATTTTATTTGGAACAATTGCATCATGCGTAGCAACCGCCATCTGAGCATACAATGGTAAGACTGAGTTTCCCTTTACGCTCCTTGACAAATTTCAACGATAATTTCCAATCCTACTTAGTTCCGGCACATTTCACAGAAAACAATTAGCTGGGTTAGGTATTTATAAATTTCTTGTTCAACACTCGGAAAAACTTGATTTTCGAAGTACTTCCTCCCCACATCAGATTAGATGAATAATAAATGTTTCAGTCTAAGATAAACATAAGGGCTTTCAGCAAAAACTTGCCGAGTTTCCTGAGAGGTCGACGGCGCTGGTTCCTTTTGAGCAAACTAGGCGTGGCGCAGAGTGTTGACTCGACACCAAAATCGTCTTCGTCTGCTGACGGCGCTTCAGAGCGGTTACCTACACGAGAAACAATAAAATAATACGAATTAAAAGTTCAAATCATTATAATTAATTCAGAAAGCAAATTTTTCAATCTCTAAACTGTAACTTGAAGGCAGAAAATTACAATACTCACAATTTGAACATGTAGTCATAATATACCTAATGAAAAGAGCATTTTGTTATGAAGGACATTGCCAAACATATTCCACAGCAAAAGTGCTACTAGAGGCAGATAGGATGTTTTGGATTGCAAGTGAACAATGAATATGAAACCGATATCATTCACTTCATGGAACAAAATAAAATTCATAAACAAAAATAATTTGACACGTGATGCACAGTATGTAGGCAGTGCACTTGAGACTACGAAGGAGTTCCAAAATCAACGGATAAACGTCACAAACTATTAAATACCTAAATACGACTTCTTCAAATTAAATTGGTTAGGGTAAAAATACCTTTCTCAGAAGTATATACTTTAGAATCCAATCTCTTTTTACTCCTACCAAGCAGTTTAATTTAGTTTATTAGTTAGTTTGAGCCTCCCTATCCGCCACAAAGGCTATCCAAAGAGAGGAAGGAGGAAGGCACCCATTTAGTATGGAATTAAGGGAACGCGGAATCTATGCAGAAAGGACATAGAAACAGTAAGTTGAGAAAGAAGGTTATACAATTAAACCAAAGTTAAAGAAGAAAGCAGCAGGTGCTCAAAAACAGGACAGCAGTGAACCGAAAAAAGATAGTCCTCAACATAACAACAATATTTTATTTTAACAAAAAGAAGGCCTACCTAACTCTCAGCTCGGGCCCATTTTCCCCCTGGGTGTGCTAATTCCCATAGATCCAATAGTTGTATCCCCCTCAGGGGTCCTACCAAGCGGTAAAACGAGTAAAGAGTGAGACACTCTCGCTGCAATCTTATCTGGTCAGTGACGAGACCTCCACATTATTATTTTAATTGTTATTAGCATTATTATTATGTTACTTAAGACTCTCTTATCTATAACGGTGAGCTAAAGAAAGCGAATACCAGGAACCATTTAGCATGAACTGTAGAAAACAAGGTATTTATGTAAAAGGTGTGTTCCCACAAAGAATACCATGCGAATAAAAACAGTAAGTTGGGAAGGACGAGGAAGAAGAGATAGCGAAGAAGGCATGAAAGCTGAAAGAAGAAAAGCATCATGGAAAGATAGAATTCCTAAAGGATCATCTATAGCTGAGGTAACCTAACAGTATTCCCTAGGTGCACCAGTCCTCATAACGTACGATAGAGAAACCTAAGGTACGCCTATTTCTTCTCCTATGCTTAGCATGGGGTCACATCGCCATAAAAATGATTGCAAAGACAGACGTTTGGAGGACACTTTGTGGTGTGGAAATCAGACAAGTGGACTGAGAGTACTAAGAAGCTACCTTTAGTTAATTCACTTAATTGTATATTTCTTGCGCAAACGGTCAAACGTTCACATGTACTACGCGTTTAAAACAACCAGTTTGTGCCTACAAGACTCTTCACGACTCGATTATTTTTATCTGGTTAAATTGAAAATTATAAGTTACACTTTTCTGCGTAAAAATTCGTGAGTGAAAAGACTTTAATTCTACTGAACTGGTAGGTTGGATTTCCTCTTGTACAATTATACATATCATCAACGCTCTCAGATGCGACCAACGTCACAACTATTAGGCTTTTCTGATTTCGATCCGGACAAGTAAACAGCAGTGGGAAGCGAGCTTCCTGTTTCCACGCACGCAGCAGTCTGAAAAACAAACAACTTACCGTTATTGTGCGGACACGCTGACTTGGCCACGTTGGCGAACCAAACCATGAAGTCCGTGTACTTCTTCATCTCCTCATCCGTCACGGTGCGGTACCCTTTCTTGATCACATCCAATATATCCGCCAACGTAATGGGCTGCAAAAATAGCAAAGGCCATTAGCACTTCAACAGTATCATGTGGAAAACGAAGTTACCAATCAAGCTAAAATTCGAATACTGTAGGAATTAAATGATGCGAACAGTATTTAAAATCACTGAAAAAATATGTCCCGTGTAGAATCGAGTAAATTTACAACTTTGAGTTCTTTAATCGTGAGGAAAAGAATAGTGAGAAGTACTGTTGATGGTAAGACAGGAACAAAAATTCGAATTGATTTGTTTATACCCCGAATTCAGTTCATACCTGTTGCACATAGGAACTAGATTGCAATCTTGTCGATTTTATTTTCTTTGACATATTTTTGTTTTCGTGATATCTTTTAATGACTGTCCACAACAGATTTTTTTCTTTTATTCCAGACATAATGATTTATACTTTTTTGAACTGATGATGGAGCCGGACTCCGAAACGTTTTCCTATTGAACATGATTAATTTCCTTGGAATTTTACTCGTTTTTACGTTCTTCATTAATTTACAATTCAAGCAACCAATTGACTTATTCAAAAATATTGAAATATTGGATATGAGTAGCAAAACCTGATTCGTACCTAGCCATTTGTTCCTCTCTTGGGTTACTGTAGGTTTTAATTTTCTCTTAAATGTGAGTAAGAACCCATTTTTTAAGTACAATTGTCCGACTACGAGTTTAATAATAGACTTACATATATTCTAGCATGCGAAGGAAAGAACGATAATTCGACAAAATTTCAAACAGAGAAAACACGTTCAGTAATTTTAGAATTCGAATTCAATAGTAATTCAAAGTTCGAAGTTACTCCTGTCTTACAGGAGTAACTTTGAACTCTGTTGATAAGTTGACTGCAGAGATGAGTTAGGTAAAATTAAACAAAAACTGAACTAATGGAAAATACGAATAAACTGCAATTTGTTTATGTGTACGAATAAATATGTGTACGAATAAACTCCAATTTGTTTAATATTTCATAGTGTAGACGAAAGAAATAATACTACCAAAGAGAAACACTTACAAAGCGCACAGATCCGAAACACTCATTTACGTCACTCAAGTGACGTCTAGGAATTTGTACCTTTATTAGTGAACGATAAGCACCAAAAGGGCGTTTTGCGCCATACAACTGTTATAAAGTTTTATAATAATCCTTTGAACTTACGACAATATTCATGGTTCCTGCGCCCATTTCGTCGAGGCTTCTCAAATTAGCCTTATCATTGCCGTCAACCTCGTCGTCCTCTTCTTCTGTGCAGCTCTCTTCATCTTCGTCGGTTGATCCAGCGTCGCTGGACTCGCCTGTGCTACAAGCTGCGCCAGCTGACCGGCCGCCGTCCATGTGCATCTCAAGTGCGTCCACTAGCTTCGCCAGGTCGTCGTCTTGACAGATTAAGCAAAATTCATTGAATACGTTAAAAAAAATCTGCTAAAGGCAAAGTGGCTTAAGAGGACAAAGTTTGCGTAGAAATATAAATTAGTTTAGAAAATAATAACACGGTTTGAGACTCACTTGATAGCTTATATACAAGGGAAAAACAAAGTGCTCTAACTAATTCTTAACCTGCATTGAAATACTGCTAAAATCCATTTCTGAATCGGACAAAGGTTCGATGTTTACATAAATTAATTGAACGCGATGTAATCGAGTACTATCAAGCGATTTGGGTAAAAATCGAGCTCATCAAGTTGCTGGCGGCGATAAAGTACAATTTAATTTGGGTTCAACGAACTTGGAACCAGCGCAAAAAGCTCTCGAGCGTCTCGTTGTCTAAATATAAGTCTCGCACAATAGGGCAGCCGACGTCAAAGAACACATACACACTCTTCCATTGCTCTCACATTTTAGAGAGTAACCTTTAGTCAGCACTAAGAGTCATCCGAAGATGAAGAAAAGAAAACTGCTTCGACATTGAGAAACGAAACAAAAAGTTCGAATTACTCTGGATCGTATGAACCACCATACGAGAAAATCAGCTAAAACTTGAGTACAGAGAAATGAGAAGCTAAGCGACCTAGTCTCAATTGATATACCGCAATTTTTATTTCTATACCATCTTCACACTTTAAGAACTAGTCTACATGTCATATATGACCCATGTTATACATTAAAATATTCCCCTTTTATCAATGATAATAAGCCCTAACAGATTTTTATCACGCATGAGAAGCTCGGTAGCCAAACCAGACATAATTGAATGAAAAAAGATACTTAAAATATAATTCCACACAAAGCGTCATCAAATTACTTGCGTGGAAAATACACTTTTCTGCACTTTCCTAAGATGACAATTTTATTCAAAACTTGACATGTTAAATGTAAACCCAATATGCCATAATTGAACTTAAACCAAGGTAGATTTCAAACAAATTTTCAGTATCGAACAATACTGTATAAACTACATTTATGCATTTCCACGCTCTCAGGCCCGGAGACCGAGAGCAACGGATAAAGTTAACTTTTATAGCGATGTAATAAAATAGAAACGCCGGCTGTGACCATTAGTCGCGGAGTTTGGTTTGAGTAGACGTGTTTAATGAAAACTCACCGCATTAAATAGGACGCTGTCACAGCGCTCATTAGCGTCGGCCATATAATTAAAAGCGGACCATATAAACTACAAGAATATTATTATAAAACGAACAAGCTCATGGGCTCGGAAGATCCGTCATGGTGAGCGAGAGCTGGAACCACACAAAACCTACCCCCGTTGCCCTAAAACCTTCCCCCCTTTTCCGTGGGGGAGCGCGGTTCACGACTGCGTAAGGATGATGATTAGGAGTCACTTAGTACAGGGGCACGGGCGCGAGTGGTCAGCATTAGGAGTCTCTTAGTATCGAGACACGGCCACGAGTAGTCCAGCTCGAGACTTAGAGCAGTGAGACATAGCGTTGGGAGTGAGGCCAAGCGGGATTGTTAGCGACTTACCTAAGTCCGATTTCGAGCTCCGTGATTGTCTATTTGCGTAGAGTATCTCTTTGACTGTATAATTCGCCCTTGGATCAACTCAATTGGCTCTATCTCCCGGGTTTTTAATCCATGGGGTTGTCCGTGATAGTCATTAATTCCCTTGGTTTTGTTTTGATTGTAAGCTAACCAATAAATTCGGGCTTCGCTCTCGAAGTCTGTTAACTCCTCATATTCTGGGTCGTTGATTGTGTGTCCACAGTCGTTGGCTTGTATTGTAAAATTGAGTGGTCTTCAGAGGAGGTGTTATTGAGTCACTGTCGAGTCCTTTCGGGAAGCCTCGCCTGCGTTGCTCTAGCCATTCAATCATTTGTCTCCCAAATAAATAAGTAAATCTTCGGGCCTCTTGCTTCTCCTCACACTCTAGCACTGAACTCGCCACTTAGAGAAGCACGAGCCTATACCTTACGGCCAAGCTACCAACAAAATCGTCACGCACGTAGTTTAATTCAGTAATTCTTAATTTCGAAGCATATAGCTTCTGGTGGCAGCGGACTACCGTCCATACTATTATTCATTCTTAACGTAATACCCGTGATGTGCGATTAATTCTCAGGGAAAGAAAATACCTCCCGAAGGCAAGAAAAGAGCGACTAAAGCACAAGTCATTCAATACTAAACTGTTTTACAGAATCATTTGTAATTTTCTATTGCTAAAATTCTAGTACATTTGCAAACCCTGAGAAGTGATTTAAGAAAAACTCAAAGGTTATGCGAGTTCTCATTCAAGGAAAGTTCAACATTTTTCATATTTTCGGTTTGCTAATTGATTCATTTGGTTCCAATTTATATTAGGTTAGTGAATTTAGTTTAAAGTTTCGTTAGCCCAACCTATGAAATCGGAGAAGCGCCAAGACAAAAACCGTTGCGACAATAATCATACAAGTTACCCGTAAAAATAAAATTCGAAAACGCAACACACGATCAACTTCATTATGAAAACTTAGCAGCATGTAGTTAAGAACACTGATTGTGGTTGACCTTTTTACGTATCTAAAATGAGTAGTTTTTAATAAAACCTTCAAATCTTTAAATTGTTTTTAATTAGTTCTGATGTAGTGTTTGAACTTTTTGAAAATTAAATTAGCCTCAATAAAATATACGTAAAAGCCCTGGAGAGCATTTTTTCAAAAATGAATACTAACAGTTAAAAAATATTTGAATGAAAGTCCAGCTGAAGAGTGTGAGCTAATAAAGTTTAATATTCAAAGCCCTACTCTTCATTTACAGTATATATGCTACTCATTGTTAAATGGTGAAAGTGATATAGGAGATCTGATTATCAGTATCAGGCACTTCTGTTTTATGAAGCATCACTTCATTCCAGTACAATTTAGATGCCGTTTCCAAACAGTCCATTTAATTTATAACGGTTAACATTATAATAAAAATAAAAGCATAAATGAATTTCATAGTTAAAAACATTTACAGAAAAAGTAGATACGAGGTGACCATGCTCTGCATATTCAGGAAAACAGATGAACTAGCCCAAAAAATTTATCGAATAACACAAGGAGAAATAATGAAGATCGATTCAAGCTAAATTATTTAAGTGTAGAAATTTCCAATTGTCTGACCTCTGAATGTGTTAGGACAATGATTTATCGGCAATGATATCCAGGGTGGACACATTCACTGGAGAGCTAAAGACCGAGAAGAAAAGGCCTAATCGGATGAAATCTCTTTGTTCTTCAGGGTATGCTGGAAGATTGGAGAGATGTGTTGCTTAGTCAGGCTACCAACAGCACGGTACAAGTGAGCAGCAAAATAAACTAACCCGAATTCTTCGACGCAAGAAAAAAGAAGCTCCAGGAAAACGCGAAAATTTAGTTACCATTAACAGAGTTGACGGTCCTAGTCGGGTTCGCAGTGCGGGGCGTAGAATCGACAGCGGCAGAGGCCGCAGCTGCAGCAGCGCCCAGACCACTGATGACCTTTACACCGGAGTCACGCTGACAGAGAGAATAAAAAAGTCGACTTCACTTTCTGCTTTGATTTCTTCCAAAGTCAACAAGAGCTAAATTTCTATCACGGAACAATCTTCCATACCCCCGTAATATATCAATTGAAAAAATAATTTTCACATGGCCAGCAGAAAAAGATTGCATGATATATTAATGTCTCATTACTTGTCAGAACAGGACTCTCAGCAAACCTAACAACGAATCAAAAAGGCATTTTTTTCAAGTACCTGTTTTTGCAACATGGGACACTAAAAATTATTTCTTGCTTGTTACTCATCGCAATGAATGAACTTGCGATGCTCCTGCCCCAAAAGGGAAAACAAGCTGTGCACGATACTCTCTCTCACAGAAATAAACATTTCACTACAATCATAATTTCATTTTGAATCAAAGATTGAACAGTGACGGGGTTACTCGCTCCAGCCAAAAAACAATCTAACCTTATAAACGTTATTGCACGGCGTAACACATCTACTGTATTGTCATTGAATATACAGCCGTATATTTTTCACGAAGTCAAGTCAAATCCTTGCCACGAAATTTGACAAGAGAGTAGTTGAGAAGTAAGAGCACCATGAAAATCCTAGCAACCGTACTCGTATTAACATATTTTGTTCATTTTCTATCGCATTCTGCTACACTTTTTGTTATTGAAAAGTAATGAGTCACACCAGTTTCGGAAGTCCCACGAATTAAAATTAGAATTTTTCAGTAAAATCTAAAAACTAGTTTAGTAGAATCGAGGGAAAATGATACGTGTATTGTTTTGGTAGGAAGTGCCTCTCACCTGTGAATTCCTCCTGCCAAGCTTCGTGTCTCTGTGCTCCGGCTGGCCACCCATGGCACTGGAAGGGTCAAAGGGCTCGTCAGAGTTTGTGTTATGTAAAGGAGCGGACTGGAGGCCGTTCACTGGGCTAGGCGAGTGGTGGTGGTGATGGTGGTTGTGAGGAGAGGGGTGAAGATGTCCCTGGTGGGGCCTGTGCAGTTTAGGAGAGTTTTCACGGAGACCATGGGGGGTTTGCTGGCGAGGTCGCGTTTGCTGGTGCATGTCTCCAGATGCGCTTCCCAGCAGGCCCTGTAAACAAGAGAACCACACTGAATACCATCGTATCGTGTTGCAGTCCTAAGCCACAACAAATCATATTCTTCTAGCACGGATGCGATCAAAGAACAACTGTATTGTTTAAAAATAAAATATGAGCAAGATGTCGTAAACTTTCTTCAACAGACCTACGTGAACAAATGCCTTTGCCACACTCGTTGGTATTTCCTTTTAATGACCTTATATAATTTTAAAATTATTAGATAAGATTTATTCATCACTAGAATAAGAGAAAATACAGTAGCAGACAAATGTAGGACGTTAGAGCTAACAAAACTGAAAAGCTGGACATTGCGGAGGACATTGTAAGACTGCGAGTATAAGTATAGACAGCGATAGGTAGCAACAGAAGAATGCACAATATAGGATTTAGAGCAACCTAAAAAACCATTCTGGGGTAAATATACGAGAGTAAATAAGTGTTTCGAATCTTCTCGACATAAAAACAAACAAAGTGAAGCGAATAATTAAGCATAGAGGTGATAGGCCAATAAATAGATACATATATGTACACACAGAGTGACAGGCACTTTGTTAAACAAACTTTAACATTAGATTGGGATAGTTGAAATAAACACGTTTTACTGAACAGCCATGTGCTCGAAAATGCTTCGTAAAAGAATTGCAAGAACATGAAATCTGAAACGCATTGGAGAAAAATTCATACCTTGGGAGTGGCAGGGAATTGAAATATAGAAGTTACATAAGTGTTCCATCATAAACATAAGAACCAGAACAACAGTCCTAACTATTATGATCACAAGAAACCGATTTTCAAATTACGTTGGGTATTTACAAAAGATGTTCTAAAAGAGGCCGTGGAGTCACCACATGGCCACGAAGTCCTCCTGGCATTACGCCTCTAGATTTCTACTTCTGGGAACATTTGGGGTGTTTGGTGAACGAAACACCGATTCATTTTGAAAATGACATCGGTAAAATTGTTGAAGCCTTCGTTAGGATTCGTGAAATTCCTGGCGTGTTCGATCGCGTCCGGCAATTATTACACCGGCGTTTGAACGCCTGCATCATAACAAATGGGCGTCATGTTGAACATTTTTTCGTAAATACCTAATCTACGTGAAAAATCTATTTCTTGTGGTCATAATCGTTAAGGCTGTTATTATTTCATGAGTTCACAAGGAAAAATGTTTTCCGAACTTCTACATTTCATTTCCCTGACGTTCTCAGTACCATTTTTTCTTCCCTGCGTCTCACATTTCAAGTTCTTTAACGAAGTTCTTAAACGATGCATTTTCAACTAAATGGTTATTGAGTAAAGTATTTATTTCAACAGTCCAAAGTTCAAGTTTGTTTCAAAAAGTGCTAGTCACCATGTTTATGTAAATGTATATAATTATATACTACAGAAACAATGTGCATAGATATATCTATTTATAGTCATATAACATCTATGCTTGATTACTTATAGTTCTTTATCTATTAGGTAATGAATACAAAGAATCTCAGTAGAATGGAGTAATATCGAGTCGGGTTTTGCCTGCTGTTGTACTACATGGGAGACAGAAGGAAAAACACAAAATAGACCAATGCAGCAGAGTTGAATTCTCGTGTGACGTCTTGCGCAATAGTCAATATGCCCTAAATCATTTCTTTGGAAACTTAGTGGCAGAAATTGCATGATTGGCATCAAGCACGGTGCTGAAATTCAGTGCTACACCTTAGTTGTCTGCTTAGCGCTCGATGTGAGAAGCAGCTACTGGCTTGATGGCATTGTATAATTTTGGCTTGATGTAGACCTGATGCATGACGGGAGCGGGAGACGCCCGTCCGCTGCCACTGCTTGCGAGCGTGGCGGCCCCGCTGCTGCAGTGCGAGGGGGCGGGGCTGGCTGGGGGTGTAGGCGAGCAGCCAGGAGAAGGGGACACGCGCTGCATCGGGGACACTGCACAAACAGCCACACGACACTGAGATACCATCAATTCTGCGCAACTGAACATGACAAGTCATCAAACGGCTTCACTGAGTTTATCGAATGATGCTCGCATTCTTCATATTATAAATTTTTGGTTCTTGCGTCATTCCAGAGTAAGGCATCGTAAAAATTTCTTTAAAATTTTAGACTCTTGCACAGTAAATTTTAGAATTTCAGTAAGCGTGTCCTGGAATCATTGTACACATTTACCAGTTGAAACCTCTCAATATAATGCAGAGCGCGTACCTCATACCTCTACTTCTAATTTTTCTTAGCAAGTTAATATCAACGTTTATTTATTCTCCGCTTATTCCACCGTAACTTGATTATTTATGATCGACGTCTTTTCCAATTTTGGGATTGTCAGAGGCGTATCGTTGAGAAAGTTTAGGTTTGAAAAGTTCAACACAAATGATCTAGAAATATTTGTACCCCACCTTTGTCATAGTTCATATCTAAGCGTCTGAACGACCCGGCTACATCACAAGACGACGTGGAAATTACAAATTTATGCTTCACCATGAAGTATGAGAAATAATATCGACATAATTTTTTCATAAGTTAGTATGGTGTTTTTCTTAAGCACGAACTCTCAATTTACGTAGTTCCTTAGCCTTGGGCCATCTTACCGTCAATGATATGGAGGCGCACGACTTGCGTCGCAATATTCATACAAGTGACACCTGGTCAGGAAATGTTTAAAGATAAAAAGAGGCACGCTATGCTTTCCGAGATAGGAAAAGAAACGTATAAAATAAGGCCTATTCAACGCTGAAGCCAAACTCATCATGGTAGAGAATTAGTGAAAGGTAGTTAGGAACTCCCAGACTTCGATTATCCAATAAGATGCACTGAATAGCTGACTATCACTGCTATTCGTTTCTAGGTTTCTTTGCATGAATCGCCTCTTTTAACGTTCTACATAAATAACGAACAAATCAATGACTAGATGCGTGAAGAGATAAGATAGGCTGATAACATCCTTAAAAAACCATGATATGAAATCATTGACAAGTATTTCGTCAAATAATTATGAAAAAGCCAGAAAATGATTACCTCCTCCGTTACTAGCCGACATGGGTGGTCGCGACAGCAGCTGACGAAGAATATTATCGGCACCACCGCCTCCCGCCCCGTTGATATCTAGAGTTATGTTGGGTGGAAGGTCACCTCCCTCGCAATCTATATTTAACGGGGAAGGTCCAGAGGACCTGCCTGAGTATCCTCCACTTGAATTATTGTTATTGTTATTCCCGCTCCCTCCATTGGAGCCGTTATCGGACATTGATCCGATGGCCACAGGCCTATCAGCAAATCCAACACGGCGCGGTCTGAGCATTGGTGACTCGTTATCACTGTCACTGTCCACAGCCATGTTGTCATCTCGTAGGGGCTCTGGAGGTTCACTGTAGTGCAGCTCTACTCTTCTTTCTGTCATATCACAAGCAACATTATCGGCAGTAGCTGAGTTGTTACAAGTTTCAGTATCTGGTCTGGAAGCTTCCTCCCCGGTTGGGAAAGGCACGTCTTTGTGTTCTGGGTGCACAATCACTTCTTCCGTTTCCGAACATCCAGTAGCGTCTACTCCTTGGCTGTCGTGCGTCTTGCCTGCACTGAGCGTATCACGTCCGTAAGGCTCAGGATCGTACATACCACCATCCGGTAAAACGTTATCGTAAATGCTACGGTCGGTGTGCAAGGAAGGCGAGCTGGGCGACACGCTACCGCTGGACGAGTTGTGAGACGGAGACGCATTAGGAGACTGACTTGCATTCTCCGTTTCATGAAATTGCGATCCATTAAGTGGTTCAACCTTTGCGTCGATTGCCTCGGCCACTTCGCCCTCACTAGCAATAGATTCGAGAGTGGAATTGGCTTCTTCGTCAGCATTATTGTCCAGAACATAAACGGCCGTGTGATCGGCTGATTCTCGAGACGTATCGAGAAGAGACGTGTCTCGAGACCCATCATTACTACTGCTGGCAATTTCTTCATCACCCTCATGTTCATCAGTGTACGTCAACCCGGCAGGTGCTTGTGCGAGTTGTCGTCGACCATCAACAGGAGGGTGCCTAGCGTCACCCCCATGCATAGATGAAGAAGGAGAATTACTAGCTGAATGCGGACGAGGAACAAGAGAGGGCTCGTCAGTTTGACTAGGCAGTGTCTCCTCAGAACTCTGGACCAAGCCAGAATCAGGAGATGCTGAAGTTTTTTCACACGGTGCCCGTTCCTGCACGAAGGACATATAAATACGATATAAGGAAGGATCTAATAAATATGATATAAAAGCCAAGAAGGGTGAGTAACTGATCAACATCAAGAGCCAAACCCTTAGCTGAGGAAGGAGTGATAGTTTTAAAACATAGGGAAATTTGAGTCGATTCTCAATGAAAATGCTGAGCTG
>JACJUY010005159.1:0-10170 GCA_014220935.1 Platorchestia sp. MABIK
AACACAGTACTAATTCATACTGAGGGAGCTCTCCAGTCCATTTACCTTTTAGTTAATTTATAGATCAAAGGTCAGGATTAGCTGTTTTAGGGTAATCTGGGGTAATCAACACCCTTCAGCTAGGGTAATTCGAGTCGCCTCGCGTGGAAACCCTGATCCAGACCTCGGAGTGTTACCGTTCTTTTCAGTCCAAACTACTGCTCCGTGAGATTCGGTCGAAGAAGAAGACGGTCTCCCAACTCTCTTCGAAGCTCAAAGACTGTGTGATGTCCATTTCATCCCTTTCACCGTTGGACCGTGTTCTTGTGAATCGCTGCATTGCTACCTTTAATTAAAACTTTGAAAAATTTGTTGTTGCTACACACAGTAGAAAGCTTCAGTCATTAGGTCTTGTCAATCATTTGGAACCAGTCGACCCTAAAGATGTTATTTTCAACTATAGCTCTGTACATCTGTCTGACAGACTCTGCCGTCTGCTAGCTTTTGGGTTAGATTTCTGTTTACCTGGTCACAGACTAAACTTTTTCACCTACTATTTCAGTTTTGAAAGGCTTTTAAATCAATTGAAATCCGTTCATGGCAATAACTTTGTGCAATTTTCAAGTCAATTTCGTGATGTAGTCCATAGGTATTATTACAATTTTAAACCATTCTACATTTTTTCGGCCATTTTTACCAAATCTGACATTATGCTTTTAAAAAGTCTTGCCGCAAATAAGGATGTTGTGGTGACCAAACCAGATAAGGGCCGGGGTGTTGTGTTAATAGACAAAACTAAGTACACAGAATGCATGAGCAATATACTGTCTGGTGATAGCAAGTTTCAGGAAATTGTAGAGCCCATTCATAAATTCTCCATGCGTGTTGAGGATAAGATCAATAATTTTTTGTTATGGTTGAAGAATAAGGGATCCATATTCCCTGACGATTACAATAAGCTACGTGCCACCGGATCCGATCCTGGTACTCTTTACGGCTTACCTAAAATCCATAAGTCTGATTTTGCTACCAAGTTCCAGTTTCGCCCAATTTTTGCTTGGTTCAATACTCTAAGTTTTAATCTTGCTAAATTTTTTGTTCAGATTCTGAAACCTTTTACTACGAACTGTTTACTGTAAACAACTCTAAAGCATTTGTAGATAGTTTGAGTACTTTTAATAATGCTGATCGGCTGTTCATGGCGTTCTTTGATGTGGAAAATTTGTTCACCAATGTACCTTTGCTGGAAACTATAGAAATTTGCTTATCAAAATTATTCGCAAGTTGTCAAACTTTCATGGGGCTCTCTCACAGTATTGTTGAAAAGTTGCTAAAATTGGCAGTCCGTAATTCTTTTTTCATTTTCAATGGTAAATATTATAAGCAAGTTGATGGGTTGGGCATGGGTTTACCTTTAGGCCCAACGTTTGCTAATATATTTCTGTGCCACCATGAACAAAACTGGCTAAAAGAATGTCCTCCTGTTTTTAAGCCTGTATTTTACAAGCGGTATGTTGACGACACCTTTGTTTTGTTCAGAGATAAGGCTCATGCTGACCTCTTCCTCCAATATTTTAATTCTCGTCATAGCAATATTAGATTTACTAGGGAAGACGAAGACAATGAGAGGTTGCCGTTTCTTGATGCTTGTGTGGAGAGAGTTGGCAATACTTTTCAGTGCTCTGTTTCCCGAATGAAAACTTTTTCTGGGCTCGGGACTAGCTTTTTTAGCTTATGTTCATACAATTTTAAGGTTTGAGGCATTCGTAGTCAAGTCCATAGAGCGTATAATGTGTGTTCTAACTTTCAATACTTACACAGAGATTTCGATTTTTTGCGAGGATATTTTGCCAAAAACGGATTTCCATCTTCTGTTGTTGACAGGCACATTAATAAATTTTTGTCAAAAATTCATGATAATTCTCAATCTGTTCAACCTTGTGCACAACACGCTTTCTTTGTGAAGTTACCGTATTTTGGAGATCAATCATTAAAACTAAGCGAGGATGTCAAATCCCTTATTAATAAGTTTTTCCCGCAGCTCAAAGTTCAAATGATCCTCGTGAATAATTTTACAATTGGTTCTCTATTTCGTTTCAAAGACAAACTGCCACTCTCACTGTGCTCGTCTCTGATGTACCAATACAGTTGTTCACGTTGTGAATCGCGGTACGTTGGTTCTACCTGTCGTACCCTGATGACCAGAGTTTCCGAGCATGCTGGGCGTAGTTGCAGAACTGGTCTTCCTCTTGGGTCCCCCCCACTGCCCTCTGTTAGATCTCATGCAGAAGAGTGCAATGTTCCGGTCTCCCTAAATGATTTTAAAATCTTGGCCGGTACCTCCTACAGAACAGACCTGCGCCTTCTCAAATCTCTGCATATTTACAAAAAGAAACCTAAACTGAATGACACCCAAAGTGCTTTCCCGCTTCATATTGCCAACACCTAGTTCAGCTACTCACTTTTTCCTCTTATATTATTTTACCGTTGTTAGTGTTTATTCAAAGTTTAGATTTTTATGGAGACTTCTTTAGTGTAATAATTTTTTCCTCTTTGGTTTCGTTTTATAGAGATTTTTGGCTGAAGATGGACAGTTAGTCCGAAACGTTCAGTTTTATATGATCATTTTTAATAAAAATGACTACGTGTGGGGATTTTCGCCTTGCTTTTTACCCTTAAAAATTGTTTCAGTGATAAAAATATTCAATTGAGGTACATTGTAGGGTTTTGTTTTGACACGACTAACGTTATGATAGGATTCAAACATTCTGTTGCTTCTTTATTAAAAAAAGAATTGCCAAATGTTCAGGATGTAAAATGTTCGTCCCATTTAATTCATTTATGTGTATCATTTGCTTGTCTAAAATTACCAAAATCTATCAAGGATCTTCGCCATAAAGTGTTCAACTATTTCCATCTAAGCTCGAAAGGACTGATTTCTTTTCAAGAACTTCAAACTTTTGTTGGATTAGAACCAAAAAAACTTTGGCTCCTGGTCAGGCACGATGGTTGTCACTAGAACAGTGTGCCAACCGTCTATTGGAGCAGTGGGATGATTTGAAGTTATATTTCACAGAAGTAGCTTTTAGTGGTCGCACTAATACTAATCATACAAACCTTAAATGATTCCTTTTTCTGGCAAATTTAGAGTTTATTTAATACAATCTTAGCCGCTTAATAAGTTCAATAAGCATTTCCAGTCGGAACTGCCTTCTTTATACAGCCTCAAAAAGGATGTGTGTGAGTTAAAAGAAGTATATTTTCAGATTTTATGCGCGTGAGGCAGTGTGAAATCACAGCTCTACAACTGTCTGATGCTCTCTTCACCGCGTCTATGATGACAGATGAAAGTATACGTATATCTTGGTGTCGCGGCCTCTGATACTCGTAATGATCTGAAAGGCAATGCAACACCAGATGAACTGGCGATATTTTACAGGAACTTTAAAGCAATTTTAATAGAAGCTATTAGACAGATCCAAGCTAGGTTTATCCTTGAAGATCCTTTGTATGATGTAATTCGGTTATTAAATCCTGCCAACGCTCATCAGCTGCAACTGCAGTCAATAGCAAAATTTTTTGACATTCTGCCGTGATTGTTGACTTTTACCGACAAGAATGAGACAGACGCTGAATGTAGAAAACATTACTAATGCATGGAATTTCAAATAATGCGTTCTCCCAGGAGTATTGGAAGATTGTATTGAAGGCAGGAATGCTGTGAGTCTATTATGTTTTCCTAACCCTTTTGGCCCTACCATTTAGCAATGCGGCTGTCGAGCGTTTCTTCAGTAAGTTAAATTTAATCAAAACTGATCACAGAGCTCCCCTAAAAAACGAGATTATGTGTGGTCTATTACACATGATATACTTTCTTAAGAATTCAGGAGAAACATCCAATTTAATGCCTATTGATTCAAAGTTGATTGCCTCCGTAGAAAGAGTTAAAGCAACGCTACTTGTGTTGAACCTGAAAATTTGTCATCACGTACAGGAAATTTTATATAGTCTTATCTTGCTCTTATTTGCATCTTTGTAAATTGGCAGTACACATGTTAATTAATATAATCGTGGAATCGTATTGTTGTTGTTGTCAGGAAATCGTGTTGTTTGCAATGGATTTTATGTTTTTTTAATTTAATTATGTAAACATTTACAGGTCAAATCACTTTCTAACGGGTTGAGGTTGGTGGGATGCGCAACAAGTTGAGTCCTCGTCCCGCACCCTTGTAACTCACTACAGTGCTCATTCAGTGAGGCTGAAACTTGTCTTTTTAGCGTCAAGTTGCAGTTAAATTAAATTTACTAAATTCAAATAATGAGAGAGTACGAAAACGATGTATTTACTGAGTCTCTAGCAATGTGGGGACACATATTATATGAATTCAAAATTGGTAGGATATTTATAAATGAACAGATACACATACTTAACATTTTCGTTTGTCTGATTGAGCTGGTTAATTCAACAAGATCTATGTGATTTACCGTCTTTCTGTTAACAACATAAAACAATTACGAGAAAACAACCTTTTCAAGCATTCTGCTATCTAAATCGATACTCTTTTGAGACTAGCGTTTACTCTTGGCGATGATCTTGCGAAATACATTATATAAGTTTCATAGTATTTTTATGTACCTGAAATAAGCTACATGTTGCAGAATTTTAAATAGAATTTACCGTGCAAGATAACACTGTGGTTGAAGACGTTTCGAGTTAGCATAAATTTTGTGAAAGACCCATTTTAAAAGCTTTGAGCAATCGCACTCTTCTAGAAATTTTGACTAACCTTCTCTTCGAGGAAGGGTTCGATAAAACAATAGGCCTCACAGCGGGACAACGAGCGCCAGCGCTTCCATAGCTAGGGGAGGAACTCATGTAAGATTGTCAAATAGCTTACAGCGCCTTCTAAAATTTCTTGGTCCAGTAGAGTTTAACTTGATGTTAGAATACGTGTTAAGGATATGTATGTTTGATCTTTGAGATCATTTATAAATAAACTCTCTGTAGTTTGAAACGGTTTGAGAGGTGAAGCGTCTACTCTTGCGTCTAAGCATAATGGCCAATAAGAACGTTTTGAACCTGAAGGGACTAATAGAAATAAAGGGTGCCTGAGGGTTGTAGGCGTATCCAATATGATCATACGTGTTGAGGGAAAAAATGAGCGATTCTCGACTTTCTAGGAAGAGAAATGTTGGCTAGATGGAAATACAGGTATTAGAAGACCATAACAAGGCTTGTGAGATAGAAATCAAGGTTCTTCTATCTTTATTCTTGACACTAGGGCTTGCTAACGTAGGACTCCGATTCATGGAGGAGTTACAATTATTCGATTGACATGTAGACTTTTTTCGAAAAGAACCCGGCCGTGGGCCGAGGTTCTTATTTGTAATTCAATAGGGCTAACTGTGAGCCTTGAGTAACATCTGCTTTACCTTACTCCTCAACGTAAATTTTCTCTACATTCTGTTCAGTTTGCGCCAATTGGGTGGACTGACTGCGAAAATCTTGGGAAAGTCATTATTCTTCATTTAGTGCATTACATTCTTTGCCACGTTCTTTGCGATTGCATCCAGAAGTTGTACATCAAGTAATTTTACTTATAAATTCCTCTAGTTTTCTTGCGCCAAACTTCTGAATCTGTGTTTTTGTTGTGTTCCATAAACACATGTTTCGAGTATTACTTCGTCTTTCATTTCCTTTTACTATGTCTTTCCTTCTCTGTGCTAGTCAGGAGTAGATCGCCTGGCTTCGTAGACGATACTTAACGCTCATTGATTAGGTGATCAAACACAGAAGACAAACAATAGAGAGAGCTACATAAAATGTTGCACGGATTGTGACACATTTTACTCCGTCAAGTCAGATAATTTAATTTTCAAATTTTTGCATGAACCCGGCTGTTGTGTCATTTCTTCACATATAAACATATAAACCTTGAATATTTTAATGCAATTCCCACAGTGGGGTTATTTGATGTTTTAAGGTAATTTACGCATTTCGAGGGTAATGTTGGACAAAGTTTCAGGGTAGGAACTTTCACAGTCGAGAACGCCCTGCCTCAGCGCGCGGGTGAACCGATTAACCATGCCGATTGCCGATTAGTTACGTCCCACCAGTCACGTTGATGAGATTTGTCTCGGCGGTCACGCTCTGTGTGTTCAGAGAGTCATGTTATGGCAGTTGCGCTGAAACTAGTCTGGTCTCTGCCTGTAGTCGCTCTGTCTGTCATCTTGTGTGTGAGGATTAATCGTGCAATGTGACCAATTATGATTTCAACCAGCTTTTAACGAGTGTTCAAATAAAAACTGTGTTTTTAATAAATCCATGTTATACTCTCAAAACAAATTTAAAAAGATGACTTTAAAGGTGGACAATCCATTTTTATTATTTTGTTTTTATCCAATAATATTGTTCTAAAAATTGGCCTGTATTTGTATATTTTGAAAAAAACTTTTACTCCTGTAACTTTTTCGATTTAAGCCTTCGTTTTTGAAAAAAATGAAAATATTAGTTTTTTAGTTCATTTTTAGTGACATTTAAAAACAATAGAAGTCAATGAGTTTTTTCAATAACTAGAACAAATTTAAAGACAGTTTTGGAATCCTCAAAATACTGCAAACAAACTAAAATCCTTGAATTTTCTATTTCTCTTTTCATTTTCTTTTGAAATGCGATTTTCGATCACTTACTAATAAGTTCAAAATATTTTTTTGAACTGAGATAAAAAAGTTAAATGTCTAAATTGGAAAATTGAAGGATTTTAGTTTGTTGGAAATGTTCCAGGGATTTCAAAACTGTCTTTGTTTTTTCTTAGCCTGAAAACTCACTGACTTCTATTCTTTTGAATGTTGAAAATGAGGTGTTTTCGTAAAACTCAAAAAACATAAATTTTATCTGGAATGTTGTATTATCATCTGGAATGTATATTATCATGCATTATCGTCTACAAATGATATGCATGCTCAATTTCATTTATACACCGTGAATTGTAAATTACACATTTAAATTATATGTAAAAAAAGTACTTTTCATTTCTTGAGGAATGGTAAATTTTATTTGTCGACTGATTATTCTGAAATTAACAATTATTTGTTATTTTTAAAGAGAAACACATTTTGTTCAATTCAATTTTTCGATTTTGGCCTTTGTTTTCCAGAAAATGGGAAATATTTGTTTTTTATATCATTTTATTTGATATGTCAAATGAATACAAGTCAATGAATTTTCATGTTACTACAAAACTTAAGACAGTTTTGGAATCCTTGAAACATTGTTAAAAAATATAACAGAGTCAGATTTGTCATTTTCCATTTTGTTTTCCTTTTTTTAAGTTCATGATTTTTCATGAATTCATGACATGTTCCTTGATATTTTTATGAGCTGTTAATCTTCGCTTCAGGGTCATTCTGATCATACCAATGTAACTTTTATCAAGAGACTACATTCTCTTCTGTATTAACTGGTCATTCTGGTTATTTTTAAGTTCATGGGTTCCCTTACGCCCCTTGGGCGTAACATCATGCTTCTTCAACTTCAGCGTTATGAAATATAGCATTTCAAGTACTTTTTCATATTTATATCTTCTTTGTTAATTAAGAAGAAAGACCCATGAAATGGAGAACAGGAGGCGATGCCCATGAAATAATACTGAAGAAATAGAATGCAGTCTAGTGCCCGTAGCCCCATAAAATTTAAGGGCACAATACCCCACCACCCAAGGATCCTTTTCAACAAATAAAAAAATGGCTCAGCACAAGGTTTGCGTAAGATCTTATAGATGAATTTTATTAAAGTTCGTTTTTTCAATGAAATGGAAAGTGGTAACTGGCCAAAAAAATCTTTCTACGTATTTACACTTTATGAAATTATTTCTGTGCTGTAGATGTTGAACCAATTTTGTAGGCAACGGTAATGTTCAGCATTGCTGATTATATTTTGAACACTTAAATTATTGTGAATCTAGTTCGTAAAATAGCATGTCGTACGGATAGTTCCACTTCCAAGTGGCGAAAAGATTATTACTCTAAATGTATTATATCTGAATGTCGTATAACCTCACTCAATTAATGAGTATCTTACTTTTTGAATTTACAAATTTACTTTTAATTGTAATGCATTTGCAAACGTATTTAAAATAGTTAACGTACTTAGGATTTGAATACATTTAAACAACGTGTTTTTTGTATTTACATACATTAGAAAGATGCATGTAGTATTTATTTTTAAATAGATTCAATGTATTTAGCGTCCATCACTGATTGTTCATGATCACTATCATCTTACTCTACTGTAATTCAAACGAACATTGATGGTATTAGGAGCTAAATTTACCACCTGTGTTTGTCGAATGGAAATTTGCCGGACGCAGCAGTTGATTGTGTCAGGCTTTCCACAGCAGTAAAATTTCTACCGTCAGTGCTATGAATTTACTTAAGAAACCAATTTATACACCGAGATGAGAAAAATTTGAGAGAGTGAAGACCTTCACGGTGTGTTGCCGTGCTGATCGTGTGTTTGCTGGCTTCGATTCCAGATGCCTTGAAATCATCCTTCAATTCTTTACGAGTAGTTTGAGGTCCCTGCACTAATATTTGAACCAATTTTCGTACAGCACGGTCGTTAATCTCCTGTGAACGGCCAGTTCGAGGCTTGCTGAGGGTCGTATTCCGGCATTTCACTTACGTATTGTGGTTGCAACCGAAGCTATAGGAGCACACAGTTGAACATATATCTTCCAATATCCCAAACTTTCATTATGGAGCTCAACAATAAATTTGCGAAGGTCTTGGCTGATGTTCTTATGTTTACCAATGCTTACGACCTCTCAGAATGAGACATGCTGTACCATTGACATGTTATTGGAGATGAATGCTGACGAAAGTTCGATTGACAAATGGTAGAATTTATTAGAACATTCTGGAATAATCCTACAATAATTTTAATGTATAATATCGGGAAAACAGTCGGGCGATGTAAGCTTTTGTTCACGTATTTATTATACACTAGCAGGACCCGTGGAAATTCCACGGACAGTGCAATTGTTACGCTAGGTATATTCGGTCATCATTGCCTTACCAATTCCAACAAAACCTTTTCTAACCTAATCCATCACAACGTATTCTAATCTATCCTATCCTATCCTAACCGTACCGTTCCCGAAAATATGTCAAACATAAAAAACCGTGGACCCATGATAAAATTCCGTCAACATTATCTAATCTATCGTAACCTAACATATCTTAACCTATCCGATTCTTACCTTACCTAACATATCTTAATCTATCCTATTCTAACCTAACTTAACCAATGTCGTCATTCAGCTAGGCGAACGTTTGAAAAAATTTGGTCAACATTACCTTACCAATTCTAACATAACATATTCTAACCTAACCTACCCTTACCTAACATATTCTAACCAATCTTAGGCCGCCGTCACACGGCGACCAAATGGTAACGTTTCGTCATAATCATCTACAGTCAGTGGCGCTACTCGGTCTGTTTAGCTCCACTAAACCGTCAGATTTCAGCCTTAGTTTGGGACCAGTTTGGCCAAACAAAGGCTGAAATCTGATTGTTTCGTGACCCTGGACAGACCGACTAGTGCCGCTGACGGTAGATGATTATGATGAAACGTTACAAAATTGGTCGCCGTGTGACGGCGGCCTTACTCTAACCTATGGTAACCGAACCGATCCTGATAATATGTCAAACATAAAAAAACCGTGGACCCGCAAAAAATTCTATCAACATTACCTAACCTATGCTAACCTAACCTATCCTAACGTAACTTATCATAATCCAACCTATCCTAACCTACCCTAACCAAATCGATCCTGATAATATGTCATACATAAAAAAACCGTGGACCCGTGAATAAATTCCAACATTACCTAATCTATGACAACCTATCGTATCCTAACCTAACATATCCTAACCGAACCTATCCCGATAATATATTACACATAAAAAAACTGTGGACCCGTGAAAAAATTCATCAACATTATCAAACCTATGGTAACCTAACCCTTTGCTGCTCGTCATCCATATTTTGCTTTCTTCAAGGATCCATTCTGGGTCCCCTATTGTTTTCTATTTTCATTAACGATTTCCCTCCAATGCCTTCTAACACTCGAATTTCTATGTATGCTGATGATGTCCAAATTGCGATGACAAGCTCTGTAGCAGAAATA
>JACJUY010005159.1:11633-30176 GCA_014220935.1 Platorchestia sp. MABIK
AACATTTTACACGGGTATCCCAATACCAATGTGTTATTATCAATTAAGGATGCTTTTAGGTTAAGGTGTTTTAAAAACCAATGTATTGACAGTTTATGTTTGTACTCTATTGGAAATAAATGTTTTTTCTTTGTTTCTTTTCTTTTTTTCTTTGCCGAAATGAATTTCTCTGACGCTCAGGTACTGTGCTCGTTGCTCCTCATTCATATTTTGCCTTCTTTGTTGGGATAAATTCCTGTGCTGCTCACTATAATGCGGTTTTTGCTCCTCGTTCATATTTTTGCCTTCTTATCTGAAATAAATTTCTCTGCCGCTCAAGGTACCAAGATTGCTGCTCCTCGTTTATATTTCCACGTATGATTTGCTGTCTTCCACTGTCTCGCTGAAGGGACTCTTCATGCTGTACATCATTCATTGCAGCTCGTCTCCCTTGCTGACGTTGCCTGTCCCTTTCAAAGATTTCCTGCCGTTGTTCATTCCTTATTCGCTGCCGGTAGAGTCTCATTCTATCGCGAGTAGCTTCCAATCTTCGCTCTATTGCGTGGCTCTAAGGCTATAATTATCACTTAAACATGAAGAAAAGGTACTGTCTTAGGGATGCCTGAGGGTCGTCAGTTGATCGATAAAAGGCCGTAATTTCTCAGGCTGGTTTTTCCATTGGAATTTTCCCGGTATTTCAGGGATAGAAGAGAAGTCAGTTTTGCTGACTGATATTCATAAAGTTAAGGTTCGTCAACAGTTTTTCTGTTGCTGCGAGAAACTTCCAATAATTTCCAGAATTTCAGATGGCTGCGTGGCAGAGTAGCAAAACTTCCAATAGTAGTCAAGCGAAAAAGCGATGGAGCTAACAAGCTATCGAAAATTTGAAATTCGAGACAGAAGTACGTTTCGCAAGTATCTGTGATACGCAAGCTCAGTTTATTCAAGGGAGGAATTTTTTTCCCTCCGTAGTACAGAGGCACCAGCACGGTAGAGGAAACAAGGTAGGGTCATTTCTATGGAGGAAAATACACCTCCTCTTGTTCGGCTAGCCAATAGAAAGGCCTTATTTCAAACAAATTTTATGACGTCACCAAAACACAGTGACGTTAAGCCAATAGTGGAGACGGATTTAGGGGTAGCAGTGCTACCAGAAGCAATATGAGCGCTGCCATTGGTTCGTTGCCGTAACGTCACCAAACCCACACAGTCGACGAAAAAAAAACTGGTATGACCCTACCTTGTTTCCTCTACCGTGGGCACCAGTTTACCCATCTTGGCGATGGTCTAACAGTGATCTTTTAATACAACACTCAGGAATTCGGTATCCATGAGACCGCAAACTCGGATGAGAGCGTAATGGACGGACTAACTAAGGGAGGAACAAGCAGAATATTATATAGATGTTCCTACTTATTTTCCTATTAATTGTTTGTGAATTTTAGATGTATTGTTTACTTTTTTTTTACTATTTGTTCAACTCAAGACGTGATAAATTTACGGAATTAATATCGGTTCAGTTTTAGTTCAATCAGATATATACAAATACATATATATTTTTTTTTTCAAGATTATGACTGATGATGGGCTGAGGCTTGAAACGATTTATTAAAATGATTTTAAAGTTCTTCTTTGTTATTACCATCTTAGTTGAACAGCTATGAAGAAAAGATTCCCTCTCTATGTGTGATATTTGAAGTATTGAAATATTGATTTGAAATATTACTCATAAGAATGAGTAATCTAAAATTTATCGCATATCTCTCTCGCTCGTAATTTTAACTTATGTCAATTCATCGCAGTTGATAATTTGAGCCGTCACACGACAAAAGATGAGTTTGTTGCGATTCACACAACCAACTAAGTCGTATCTACGAACAATTGCGACGCTACTAGGATTGCGTCTGGCCAATTCATTTTCTACAACGCCTAAAAATGAGCTAAAATCCCTATTTCATGAGTGTTGTGTTCTGTCAAAACAATTAGGTCTCTGTGTAATCTTCTAAAATCCTTTAGAATGAACTTTCATATCAATGATACAAAGAACGCAGCCCAGTTTTCGTCAGTCAAATGTACCTCTGCGACCAAAGAACGTATACCCTTTATCACCATCCTCGTTATTTTTACCCCGCTCATCTACGCATCTTCATCGAGTGTTCCATGTCACCAGGGGTTACCTCTTCACTTCGAAGAATACATTTCTGTAGTTGAAACTTTAGCCACGTAGAATCTTACGCATCTTATTGTGATTGAATAAATAATTTACATTCTCATTGATTATTCAGCATTGTGGTCAGTTTCACCAGTTGACTCTCAATAACTCTATAACGCGTTTGCACCGTCACATACGTATAGAATAAAAAGCATGGCGAAAATTGCTACACGTAAAGTCATCTTTATTAACAAATAAAACTGAACGTTTCGGACTAACAGTCCATCTTCAGCAAAATATCTGTAAAACAATACACGGAGATTTTGCTGAAGATGGACTGTTAGTCCAAAACGTTCAGTTTTATTTGATCATTTTTAATAAAGATGACTTTACGTGGAGCGATTTTCGCCTTGCTTTTTATTCTCGAACTTGGAAGCATCAATGCTGAAGTTATTTTAGATTATACGTATAGAAGGTTTGGCTTAGACAATTATCCTGGTTGAGGCATTCCATTTCTTGAGAGGCTGAATTGGTGCTAGCACGCAGGGAGTCCTTCTAAGGATCATCATTACCGTCACGCAAATAATCCGTACTTATTTCGTTTATACCCATGAAACTGAGCATGCTTGGCTCAAGGATTACAGTGTTGAGAAGTTCTTCATAAAAGATTGGAGGATAAGAAAACCAATCTTGCCTCAATTAAACTTAATAAATATCAATTAGAGATACGATATTCCACTCCGTTTTCCCTTCAGCGACGCCCAAGTAAACTCGTTAGATAATCCATTATTACTGTACTGTTTAATCAAGCTTCAACCTCAGCATTCTGATATATAGCATGTCAAGTTCTTTTTCATATTTAGATATCCTTTGTAAATTAAGAAGAGAGACCCATGAAATGTAGAAGAAGAGGCGATGCCCATGAAATAACACTGAAAAAATTGAATGCACCGATAACTAATTGCCTTGAAAGTTCGCTTCCCAAAATAATCAACTGATCAAGATAATCGAAATAAATCTTTCAATAACATCAATCATTACATTAATCATATAGTTACATCAGCATAATTAGTCTCCCGGGAGAACGGGGGCAGAGTGTTCCAAATATCTTATTGAAATTATTCCTAAAAGAACTTGGTCCGCGTTGTGTAAAATATAAACTCTGATATTTGATGCCACAGCAGTAGGATAGCAATACAGCTTAAATAGTGAACTGTGACTAGTTATATAAAACCATACTACATTTTATTCTTACACATAATTTATGACTGTGTTTCCTCGTTTTAATTTTAATCAGTATCTTTTCATAGAAGTTAATACCCATACATGAATATTTCACAGACAAAAAGTTTATATATATGTATCACAGTGTGGTGTATACTCTCGCGAGATGGCAACCGGCTTTGTGCCGGTTTGTGCCGGTTGCTGCCCTGCTGAAGGGGTAGTTGGCAAGTAGTCGCATGCGTGCTCCGTGTATTGTCCTCAGAGTGTTAATTGGCAGTTGTACTGCGGCAGTGTTAGCCTGTGGGACTGTAGATTATTTGGAGACTTGTACAGAGAGTGCTTTGTGGGATGGGCCGAAGCCAGGCAGCAGTGGTTGTGAGGAGTTTTTGGAGCCCACGAGGCAGCAGGGCTGCAAGTGCAGAAGTGCACGGTGTAGCTAGTCTGTCCGAGGCTTACTCGCACTGAGCAGCTGGCTGCGAGTGATTTGAAAGTAAGCTAGTGCACGTGTAGCCGGGCTACGTTTTTGTACCC
Source organism: Platorchestia sp. MABIK (assembly GCA_014220935.1). Lineage (NCBI taxonomy): Eukaryota > Metazoa > Arthropoda > Malacostraca > Amphipoda > Talitridae > Platorchestia > Platorchestia sp. MABIK. Next base: position 15,520 of record JACJUY010005159.1, read on the forward strand.
GGTAATATTTTTTTCAGACCACTCACAGCTAGAATATTCCGAGGTGTGTTTATTCTGAAATAACAGAAATGTGTAAGGGAATAAGGTTATGGTAAAAGATCATTCATTCTACCACATGCCTAATAGGATATGAGCATAGTAATTTATAGCGAAGTTATCGCTTACGAATGTAAAATTACGCCATGTTTTTCAACGCTCTTTAACACTTTGACTGCGACGTGCGCCACCGATGGCCACGGAGGGGATTTTCATATGCTGCAGTTTCATACAAACTTGATTTTCATAAATACTTAATCAAGACCAAATTATGAAGACACCATCTAGTGAATGTCTGCTTTTTCCAACATTGCTTACTGCAATTGACTAAATTTGAGTTGAATACTGAACTTCAGATGTCCCTGCCGCAGTCAAAGTGTCAAATAAAGAGTAAAATAACCATGTAATTTCGTCAACATGTGTACACGAAAAAATAGGCAATAAGCAAGAAAATATTCAGCTTTGTAGCTACATTGAGCTGAAGAGACGAAAATTTATCCTGCAGTTAGGAAAGTCTCATTTATTTGGCTGTCAAAATAAAAGAAAGGAAAGAACATTGAAACGCTGACCGCTTTGGTCAAAACTCCTGATTTTCAATTAACTCCAACTGAATTAACTCCCACCAATTTTTATGTTTCAGGAACATTAGTCTTTGTAAGGGAAATTTTCTAGGTTAAGGACATCCGTAAAACACATAGCGGCGCGACCCTTTAATCCGTTAATTGTAATTTTCTTCGAGCGGCTTGAAATTTAATACAATTGTGTTTTGTCTGGCGTACCCTACAGTAAGTAGTCCTTTGCTAGCATTTTCGAATATTTATTTATGACTTATTTTTGCACTCAATGCATTTTTGAGATCTGAAATTATACAAACTTTGTCACTGGTTACTTTCATAAAGTTCTGTCAATGTTTTTTCTCCGTTGTTTCAGGTTGGATAATTATGTCTGGCCTGCCTAGTACCACAGTGTGTTCTTTTCTTGCTTGGAATCTATAGCAAACTTTTGCTCTTGAAATCTCAGTAATATCCTCTATGCTCTATTTCTTCTACTTCTAAAGTTATCTCTGTACCTCTGATTAGTGACTTTTTATCTATTCTTTTTGAATTGTCGATAGCTATTCCTTTCTTTCAAAATAATTATATAATAGAAGTCTTCTGTTTCTTTTACCTTGATCCCCAATAAATAAAGAATCTGGTATCCTGACAGTCTTCTCTTCAGCTAACGAAAGATTTTGAGAAAAAATTATATTATGATATTTTTTCAACAATTATCCTTGAACAATAAAAACCAAGCACATGTCATCCAGTCCACTCATAAGTTAGGACAGCCATAAAAGAATAAATACTGAAATAAAACTGAACAACAGAAGTTAAAGAGGAAACAATAACTGAAAACAAGCATCACTTGCATGAGGTATGATTGTTTGTAAATACTTAAGTACGTAAATATGTACGGGAGCACGTGTTAGTTCTCTTATATATGTAAGTACCTACTTTCGCATTTCGTAAGTTCGTGCACGCAGAAATGTGTTCGTTCAAAGGAACACACGTAAATACCTATGCACGCGCATAAGTAGGAACTTGAGTACATATTTAAATTTTTCCGTACAAGTTTGTATTCACTTGCGCATGTACTTATGTATCTACCTCCACATTAGCGTGATTTCGTGAGTACTGTGCTTCCGTTTTTTGTACGTATTTTATTGGATGCATCTTCACATGCGTATTCATTAGCATGCTTGTATGAATGAATCTATCATGACTGCATGCCGATACTCCTCTATATAAGCACGATACGCTGAATAAAAAGATGAATTTAACCTAATTTCAAACGAAGTTTGCCGGGATCCTTATTTTGTGTTACCTAATCGCTAAAAAAATCTTTACCTGTGTCTGAAAGACATGCAACACTACCGAAGACTTAATGTAGCTACATTATGCCATTAAGGGAAGCGAACGGTTTTTTGGGGCCCAAAACTGAGAATGAGATTATTGCTTGAAAATGCTCCTAAACCCTCCCTCTATCACGTAGAAACGTCATTTGGCCCGTTTTGGCAACCCAAACCCCCATAATTACCCCCAAATTGCCCCCCCCCCTCCCCCGCAGTTGCGCTCAGAGAGACCAGCTGCGGCTCTGCTTAGCTCTGGTTGGTGTTTCGAAAAGTTTTTCTTTGTTTTTAGACAACTATCCATTCATTAGAAAGGTTTAGTGGTCTCTTGACCTTCTTAGTGAGAGGTTTTGTGCTTGTCCGTCCTGTGAAATGACTAGAATATCAAATGCAGCTGTTCGCTCTGGCAGAAGATACATTTTGTACTTTGAGGGGCAATTCCAGCTACAGTTTTTCACCTATGGAGGAAATCTTTTTTGCATCGTAAATATCGAAGTAGGTACTATAAATACCTGTTCTAGTTTTTTTGATAAATTGATTCGAAATTTTTTTATTGCAAAAAAAAAAATTTAGGTTTAAAAATTCGAAATTTTGTAAAAAAAAATTCTGAAGCGATATCAAAAAACTGTCTCGAGCATTTGTAGATATGTTCATTGTGAATCGAACAAAAAAAAATAATCATCTCTATGTACAATTTTGGCTGAGAAATTGAAATTTTGTGAAATTGGCCTCTGGGTGGAGGGAAGGGGGTGTGGGAAGGGGGTGTGGGTAAATTCTTAAAACTTAATGGGTTATAAATGTTTATTCGAATTTTATAAACATGCTGTGAATACCTCAGAGCTTATTTCACTCCGGAAGTATTTATTTTTAATTCTTGAATATTTCACAGGGAAAAACCGTTCGAGGTCCTCTGCAGTTTGCAGCAGGTGTTAGTGACTTATTAGTGGTAGTGACTTGTTACAATTATGAAAGACTTATCTAAAATGTTTTAACTTATTATTGGTGTATTAGTTTGTAAGTTCTGATGAAAAAAAATATGAAATCATACAAAGGAAACACTGTGTACTCTGCATAATGGTGTTGGTAACTTTGACCGACATTTACTCAAAATGTGGTTCATAGACTTTGACGGGCAATTTCTCATCCAGTTTTGAAGCTATTGAGAAGATTTTTTTGCATCGTAAAGAGCAAAGTGAGTACAATAAATGATAGTCGGAGTTTTTTTGACAAGTAGATTTGAAATTTTTTCATCGTCCATAGAAAAGAATAACCATGTTTTTAATATTCAAATAGTTGTCAATTTTTCTTTTTTTAGGAAAAACAAAAAACTCTACTAGCTATGGTAGATATTTTGATTATGAATCGAACAAAAAAGACCATTTGTCTCTATGTACAATATTGGCTGAGAAATTGAAATTTTAAAAAATTTTCCATGGAGGGGGGGAGGGGAGGGGGGTATGGGTATATTTCAAAATTTTTAGGGCTACAACTGTTTATTTGAATGTCATAAACATGCTGTGAATACCCGAAAGCTTATTTCCCTCCGAAAGTATTTTTTTTTTCATTTTTCAAAAAATTCATGGCAAAATTCGTTCGCTTCCCTTAAACGTTCGTATAAATAAGGAGTACTTTTCCGTCAGTAGTGTTACAGCGCAGACTGGGAAGTGACAGTTTTGTCCCTCACATGAATTAGACGTTCAAAATTCAAAATCGCGTATATACATCCATATACAAACGGAAGGCTCGTCGTAGAAAATGCGGTAACAAATTTGTGACCTGGGCCACACGAAGCCGTTGCGCGAAAAGTAAGCCATTCCTAAAATGCAGCATAAATCAGCTGTCTCAAACGTTACTCCGCTCATTGTTGCCGATGCCGGTGGTGGGTTTTGATTAGGTGGCTTCTCAGATTACCATTTCCAGGGATTGAGCTTGAAAGATTTGAATTATAATTTCAAACTGACACACAGTAAGGGAACATACTTGTGAAAAATTTTGCGTGAAGAATGCAGAACAAGTTATCTGCAACTTCTGTACTGGAAAGTCTAACGTTTATTCATCATTTGCAATTTTCTGTACCTGTACCTTAACTATAACGGATTAACTTCGCAACGCCCATTCTGGGAACAACCCACAAAATGAATATTTCATCGTAAAATTTACTCAAATTATTGCACCTGGCGGTACAACTATGTTGTCTTTACAATCTCTCTTACTTTATCCCTTCAGTTTTTCAAACTAATACCCTTCATTTCAATCAACTTCAATAGAATCAAATTGGATAGAGTACGCATTATTTCAGAGGCGTTGCAATACGAAGAATATTAGGAAATAATATCATAAAATATAATATTTTCAATGATGATCTAATAATAATTGGTCAGGTGGATTTCTACTCGTGCCACTGGTCACCCTACGGTATGGGCTGCCAGACCCCGCTGTGGGCATCATGGGATCCACCTCACGTCTCACCGCCAGCCTCAGTTACGCCACAGTCAACTCGGCGAGTGAGGCTTGGCTTCTGTATTTCGGTGAGGTTGATTCGTTTGTTTCGAGTACTGTATGTAGGATTTGAAGAGATGAAGTGCAGAAGATATTATGGCAAATGATTTTTCACATTCGTATTCAGATCATTGAACGAATTAAAAATAATGCGTGAATGGTTCCGGAGATAGAACTTACGCGTGTAATTGCAAGAGAATGCTTTGCGGGACGGAGTTCCATAGCAGTTTTCAGTTTCATGGGAATATAATAAAATATGCTACAACATTATAATCAGCCTACTCTCAAGATCAATATTATTGACGGCGATCTGAGTAATTTCTCTTTCCTAAACATTGTATTTTTATGTCTTAGTTAACACAAGATATTCAGCTTTTATTTGTGCTTTCCTTGTACTCCCTCCGGTCGGAAATATTTGCGACACAAGGAGAAAACTTTCCGCGTTTTAGTGTCTTTTAACGAACATCTTTTTTGAGAACAGTAGACGACCGAACACAGTGTGTTGAACAGAAGTTTCAAACTTTTATAAATAATAAGGAGAAATTTAATATAATTTTGTCTATTCTCTTTTTTACATTATATTTAAAAGTTCTTAAATTACCCACAGGAGATGGCGAATAAAGATGCTACAAATAGAAAGTGCACATATACTCGACAGACACAAGATTTGACGAATTCTGAGAGAAAAGCAATATTGCAGGAACTTCTTGAGATATTTACAGCCCCTTGGCAATTTCAATTCAATCTATTCAGTTCAACATCAAAAGACACTACGTAACATTGATGGGTTAATTGAAGCAGTAACAGAGAGCTCCGAGGAATTACAGACATCAACATTGAACAACATTTTCCTTACTTTGCAGCAGTCAATAGAACAGGTTATTTTGGTTGACGGAAGCAACAATTACAAGCTTCAACATCTGTCGAAAGTATAACTAAAAATAAAATTTATTCTTTAAAATTTATTTCAGATCACACGAAAATTGAAGAATAAATGAACAGGTAATGTTAATAGTGGCATATATGAAAAATACAGTGGTAAATGTGCTTCTTTTGTTAATAGATACAATGTCAATTTCATGTATTTAATTACAATGGAGAGTTATTCTTTGATGCTTCTACATCATAATTCATTTCTGTTTATACATTATTAATTTCATGTACTGAATTACAGAATGAAGTTTATCCTTTTACAACCAGTTGTTTTGCAAGTATTCTTTTTAAAAGGTTTACAATTGTTTTGGAGCAAACATTTCCGACCAACTTTTGCACTGATATTGACCCACGAATTCTGACCGGAGGGAGGAGCATTTAATTGTTGCAAAATCATTTTTAAATTCATGATGTAACCAATGTTACTTTTTTACCACTTCCAGCCCTGTTTTGAAATTCAGATCGCTATTTTCAGTGCGTTTAATAACTGTTTTCAACGACACCACCTGCAAAAAATTGTAATACTTGTAATTCTATCATTTTTATCGTTAGCAGGAAAATCCAGCCTAACCTTTTTAATGGATCATTCTTCCAAATTTTACTGTATCTGTCTCCCCATTTTTTCCAGGTTAACCATTAAGCACTCATTTCACAAATCCTACATTACATTATTAAAACATGATTTGATAATCTATCAAAAAGTTGTTCTTGATTATCAAAGCGCCCTTGCATGTGCGCAGGATCACTGGCGGGATGCTTCTCTGTGTTGTCTCCCGTGTCGGTGCGCTCTTGCCTCTCCAAACTCGCCTCATCTGACATCGGTAAGTTGAAGATTTAGCCGAACGCATTTCATGGAGTCATTCCGCAATACGTAAATAACAGAGATTTAGTGTCGAACACAGTCTTCTCATAATTACAGTAGTACAAGTAACACTTGGGTAGAACAGTAAAGAAGTTGATCATGACTGACCTCCACTCACAAGCTTTATTAGTTCTGGAAGTAAATTCCTATGATGTGGACTATGAGTGCAATTTGTCTCCCAAAATGAGAACATTGCCAGGTGTGCTCGTTAAAAAGTTTTTTTTTCCCCAAAAAATATTTGTGCCTTGGGAGAAAAGTTACAAATGTTTTATTCAGAGAATGCTCTAACGCTAGCTGTACATTTTGCCCATTTGGTTTCTAAAAATGTGGATGCTATCTCTGAAAATCGAAAATAGATTCAGAGGGCATTTTGAAGTGATTCATTCAGCAAGCTACTTTTCAGCACCTTCGTAATTGGAAAACTGTTGGAAACAATCTGTGAAACATGTATCCAAGCGGCAGTCCAAAGAGGCCTGTCTGGTGAGAACAGTAGGTGGGTCAATAGCTCCCAGCCCGAAAAAAAAATTTATCTCAAGCTTGCGGAAAAATTACTTTGCCTTCTTTAGTACCCAATCTTGAAGCGTTCCTCCCAATGCATGCTTTAAACCGATCAGTTGTGAGCGGTAGCGAACGGTATTCCCTGTTTTAGGAAGCTCATAAAACACCACCACCTTCTCATCAAACTGAATGCGCAGTATTGACTTGTTTTCGGAGCAATTCGACTCTTCGATCGATGTGTATGGTTGTAGTGGGTGAAACTGTCACGTTTTGAGTTCTCGAAACTGGTGTATTTTCTTGTTACCAGAGATTTTGTAACAATCTAATCCAAAGAAAACTTTCTTTCATGCTAACGCAGAAATTCACCCGTCGTTTCACACCTGCACCTAATACTATTTTAAACCATAGATGTTCATAACACAAACAAAATATTGGATTGTGCGGAAATTTCGTGCCGATTTCCAAGGGAAAGAAATAGGTTTCTAAATCCAACCCATCATATTTTTAATCAATTTTTAATATTTTTATCATGAACCATATTGTCTCACACACCGCATCTCCATTTTCCATTTGACTTGAAAATACCCTTTTTCCAGAACTGCGGTGGTTTCATGGAAAAGAATTTATAAAGATATTAATTAAGTTATCCAAAGGATTACAATTTTTACCATTAAAACTATCTGCAAAGATTTTAATATGTGAAAATGTAGAGGAGCAATATTTGGTGACGATGGAGAGTGGGTAACTCATTCCTACTAAGCTGCAGCAATTTTTCGTCTGTTTTTCGAAGAAACGTCAGGTTTTGCATTATCATGAAAAGAACACCATTCCAGTTGTCCAATTCTGGATGTTTTTCTTGAATTCCGGCCGCAGTTTACCTTCAAAAAAGTGCATTCTCATTCAGTTTATGAATCGAAACGCAGATGAAAATGTGAACTAAAAGTTTCTTCTCACTTTAGTCATGTAGCACCCAAACATCGTAGCGATTTACGAACCGAAGTTTTACCAGATGCTCATGAGCAGTGGATTTTAATAGGGTGAGGTTTTGTCAATTCTCGGGTTGTGCAATGGAAGTTATTCTTAATCAATGACTTGATTTGCCTAATATCGGTGGACGATGGCCTGCCTGATTGCTTTTTATCGCTACAATCTCCAGCTCGGAACCTCGCGAACCCCTTCCGTGTAGTTCTTTCGGAAAAATTATTATCACCACAAACTGCGCCTATTTCTTCGGTTGCTTTTGAGAATTTTTTTTCAAGATGAATTAGACAAGCATCAAGTACCGAAACAATTTTTTATCCTCCATTTTAAAGTGTTACAGAATTAACGCAGGTAATAGGATCTCAAACCTCTTTCCACGAAAAGATAGCTGAAACTGAGCTGGACAGCCCAATTTCAATTTCACGAACTCGGTCTCACATCAACGGCGTATTACAATGTCGACAACAAACTGTCTGAATAGTTGAGACTATGAACCAACTTTTACTTCAAAGGTCATCCAGTGATAAAATTAAGATTAATTTTGCGCACCTCGTGCTACGTCATGTCTGCAACATTTGATCAGCGAGATGAGCGGCGTTGTAGCCGAGACTTGTCTGCTGGCCCTGACTCAGGGCAAACCTTAATTTGTACTAGAGCCAAGTGAAGCATTATTAACCACGGCAGGATTTTTCTAGGTTTCTCAAGAGCAATGAATTTTAAACTAAATATTTCACAAGTTCCTTATTTTACAATGCTATAAAATAGGAGTAGAATGTACTGTGAATCTACCTAAGAACGACGTCTTGAAAAGACATGCAGTATAATAGGCGTGACATTGCTTATTGTTTCTCTTATTCAAATTTGTAGCGCAAAATTTTTCTCACAGTCTCATCAGTTGGAGCTCCAATATAATATGGTTGTCCCTCAGGCTTGATGTTAAAAACTTGGACCTCGTGAAACGAACAAATTCCAGCAATGTGATAAAAAAATTCAAGCCTAAGTAACGTGCATACTTTATCGGAGATCCAACCTAGGTGATTGTGTGGTAGATTTTACGGTCGATTTTGAGTTTCATGCGCTCACAGATTTTATAAATTTGGTTCCCAAAAATCAATAAAGGAGCCCATTTAGAAACATTTTACATGAATAACATTTTGCTCGCTGATGCGTCATTTTCGAGATATAACATGAATTACGTTCAGGTAAGAATAACATTGTATTATCGGTTGCGTCGTACCTGCATTGTTGGAACACGAGCAGTATTTGGCGAAACCATCAGTGTCGGTATAGCTAAGTTAAGTTGAGTTATTTTAGATTTATTTAGGTTAGTTTAGGCTAGTTTATTCAACCAACCTTACGTTAGCTAACCTAATCTAATTCATCATCACGTCAATTACATATTAAAGCAAATTTATGTGTCCGTTTCTTCACTGTTATATACGACGTTCCTATAACCTCAAAGTTTAATAACCCGAAAATTACGCATCAGCGAGCAAAATGTTATTTGTTGAAATGTTCTTGAATGTGTTTCTTTAGTGATTCTTGGGAACAGAATTTTTAATTTCCGTGAGCGGCTTGAACTCAATATCGACCGATTGTACTTCTTAAGACGGAATGATGATTAATTAGTCGAGCCTTTGTCGTGCGCGCACACGTTTGCGTTGTGTGTGCGCACGTGTGCTACTGATCCTCTGACGAAAATTGTGGTGAATTAAAGTGAAGCTGCTGAAAAACTGGTGTAGTTGTATATCCTCGTGAGTATAGTGTGTGACATTGTATGGAGTGCCCGTTAGAGTAGTTATTTTCTTACTTGAGAGTTCAGACTGAGAGTTAGTATCGTGACTTGCAACTTTTGACTGGAATTCTCGTATGTACCTGTAAGTCTGCGCTGAGATAGAAGTTTGTGGTCTGTGTGTGCCTGTAAGGAATATAGTGTGTGACATTGTGTGGAGTGACTGTAAGAGTAGTGTGTAACGTTTTTGTTTCTTTTTTGTTTAATAACTTTTTTTTTACTAGATTAACTGAGTTCAGGCTTCTTCTGCCTGTAAAGTTTGAACTAAGATAGAAGTCTGTGTTTTGAGAATGGCAAGAAATAGAAGTGATCGTAGGAAGGGAGGTGCAAGTGGGATTGATGACGAGATTGAGTGCATGACTTGTTTCGAGTGGGTGGATATGGATGCATGCAAAGGTTTGAAAGAGATGAGTCGGAAAAAGTTGGATGATCTTGTGTTTACGTGTTGGAAATGCTTGAATGGTGTGAGAAAGAAGAGGTTGTGAGGCTGAAAGCTCTGAATGTTGGTTTGATGTGTGAGTTAGAGGATGTAAGGAAGTTGAATGCAAGGATGAATGAGAATGATGCAAAAAGTGAGATTGCAGTGAATGTTGAAGCAAATGATAGTGTAAATGGGACAGCTGAAAGTGCAAAGATGAATGAGTTTGGTGAAAGAAGTACAAATGAAAAGAGAGCGAATGAGCGACCTGTTGATGTGTCAGATGAGGGGCGTGCACCCATTGTAGAAGTAGTTGGAAAGAATGAAGTGAGTGGAAGAAGTGAGAGAAAGAGTAGTAAGAAAGGGAGAGTGAGACCTATGATTAGAATATGTGGAGATAGTATGGTGAAGAATGTGGATAGGTTTGTAAGGTTGAGTGACAGTAGCGGATGCACGAGCATGAGGAAAGGGAGTGGAAGAGATTTGTAAGCATGCTGAGAAAGTGACAGATGACATGGATGAAGGTGTGATTATATTGCAAGGAGGTGGCAATCGGTTGCTTGAATGTGGGAAAGAATGCACAGTGAACGCGATTATGAAAGTGGTTGAAAGTGCACTGAAGAAGAATGTTAGAGTTGCTGTGACGAGTCTTCTGAGAAGGCCTGCACTGTAAAAAATTCCCGTGAATTTTACGGTTAAACACCGAATAAATCACAGCATTTTACTGTCAGGTATATTGTACAGTAAAACACCGGGTCTGAATCAAATTACGGTAGAACACCGTGATAGGTCACAACGAGTAGATTTCAAATCAATGGATTTCATTAAAGAAATTGACTTGAGTTTGAGGTTAAATGACTTGAATAAATTTTGATCAGTTACCATGAACTCCATGAGCTATGTTTTGTTCATGCAATAAAAAACCTGTAAGAAATAACTTAATAATCAATATCTAAGAACATTCCTTTTCATGATGAAAACACGAATTATCATTCTAGTTATTGATCGATTGCATTAACTGTGTTTTTCTCTTACATAAACTGTAGATGTGTTAATTTAGGCTCTAAAATGTTAAAGAGTGAAATATCCGTTCGAAAAAATTAGTTCTTAGGTGTTTTTCCCATCATTGCATTGTTCGTCCTTAATTTATGCAGATCTAATTAAAATCGTAAAATAAAAAGTAAAAGAGTTTGTATACAAATGTTTTGTTGCAAGAAATGTATTGGTAAATAAATCAATGAGAAGTTTACCATGTGGGAAGAGTATAGGAACTCATTTTCTAAAGCAAGTGTGTTTGCGCGGCAAGTTGAACAGCAAGTGGAATTGTGCGCGAGAGAAATCTATCTTGAAATCATATTTTTCTTGCATTCCAGTAGTTTTGTTTTGTTCTTATCGTCTGCATTTGAAAATTTGAAATTCTTCTTTCTCTTATATCTGACGTTTAGCGGTGATCATCGTAAAGCACAGGCTGTGTTATTGTTAATCTCCTCACACATGTAGTATAACTGTAGGTATTGAGTCTTGCGAGAATTTTGATGAGCAATATTATCGTTCCAAAATTCTACTAATGTACCTTTCAAGTTTCAAATTTGACGAATTTAGTTGCAAATAGATCTGTGGTAGTTTATATCAACTAAACTTTTTCTGATTATGCTACTTTTCTTGGTTCAAATGCTGTAGATTGTCAACTCAAATCAAAAAACAGGAGTAGATTCACCGGCAATGGCATTTAGTAGAAACATTTATACCCTACAACTACCCTAAATTGTGAGTTGATTAGATGATTCTCAAATCATCTAAAATGTATCACAAAATACAGGGGGAGCATCATACAGAGGGGAGCATCAGAGATCTCTAGATACTTTTTTGTAGTGCAAGTTATAACATAGCAATAAAATTTGTTCTCATTTTAATGTTCTACTTTGACATCTCGATGACCAAATGAAAGATGGTAAAATAATTAGGTGCCCGATGAAAGAATGTGATGAATGATTCTCAAAAATTTCTAGTTATGAAAGCCATCATTGAAGAACCCATAGTGGATATTGTCATGATCAGGTTGCTTTAAAATATTCAATGTCATTTGGCGTAAATGAACTCAATGTTGATACTCATTCAGTAGCATTTTCAGCTGGTGAAATTAGCTTTGATGTCTCTGGTATATGAGTTAAAACTGATACTAGAGAGACAGATGAAAAAATAGCGAAAAGTGATGAAAATTTAGGTTGACATTATATAGAAGCATTTTATTTAGGAAACCTTGCTCTGTTTTATCTAAAATTACAGGCAAAATTATTACTTCTATCATCTTGTTGGAAGAATTTCTTGAAATTCACCAACAAGAACACACATTTCTGCGACCAAATGTAATAAACGCATATAAAAGTAGAGCTGACATTACTGAGGATAAGTTTAATAAAATTGAATTATTATTCAGAACAGCAGATTTGTTTACACTTACGTAGGAAATTTTAGCCATGGCTTCAAGTGTAAAACAGTTAAAAAAGTCAACCATATGAAATAAAATTAAAAAATAATGCTCACTGTAAAAAATGTACGGTCGATATTGAATTTAAGCCTTTCACAGAAATTAAAAATTCCGTTGCAAAGAATCACTAAATCACTAATGTCATGCGTTTTACACGCATGACATTCTGCTCGCTGATGCGTTTTTTTTTTTTTTGAGTTATTCAACTTTGAAATTTTCGTCTTCCATAGCAGTTGCGTTGCGCGCTTGAGCCGTTAGAGTACGCTTGGGTACTTAATAATTTATTATTTTCCAACCCCGCGGAGCCTGAACCCACTTCTAGGATGTTTTAGTTATTAACGCAATAAAGGTTCTCACCCAATAATATTACGTTATAAAAAAATTCTTATATTAAACATACGGTATTCACTCCTACGGTTTCGCTAATGTTTTACGGTCGCCTCCATATTGAAACCGACGTCGAGTGCATATCGATTTAAGTCTTCACTATTCCAGTCCCGCCAATATTTTTGAGTGATAACCTTTAGTGTGTTATTAACTAAAACATCCTAGAAGTGGGTTCAGGCTCCGCAAATAATAAATTACGCCATATATTGCACAAACCACAACTTTTCCCCCGCTCCGCGCACCTGCGGCATTGTTAGAACACCCTCTCTTTTTGCGCGGGAAAGCCATTTCATGAGCGTCGTTCCTATAACTTCAAAGTTAAATAACTCGAAAGTAACGCATCAGCAAGCAGAATGTCATTCATGTAAAACGTTGTTAAATATGTTCTTTTAGTGATTCTTTGGAAAAAAAATTTAATTTCCGTGAAAGGCTTAAATCCAATTCCGACCATATGTACTTTTTAGTTTATTCCTGTGTGTAGAAGCCTAGAAAGCGTGTGAATCAAAATCTTTCCAAAATGAATCTGCTTATATTAAGGTATTTGGTAACTTGGACAAGGAAAATGACATACCTTCATACATTCATTTAGGCATGATAATAATTCTCTTGAACTCATTCTCCACCACGATGCCTATGAGGTTTGCAATATACTTTGCTCAAGTTTAAGGTCTAATGCTGATTATACCATTCTGGATTTACAATAAACAGGAAAAGATTTCAACTATTTTGGGTAGAAGGCTATTTTTGAATATTGGGTAAAAGACCCACAGGATTTCAAGATAAATGAGACTAAATTTGGCAGAAATAGGATCAGAAGCACTATTCACTGTATTACTGGAGACAACTTTGTCCCTCATTGTGTGTTGGAAGATTCACACAAATATTTTGTAGGGATTACTTGACCCAGAACAAGATTTTAAGCAGAATCAATTGACTATTGGACCAAGTAAAACGGTTGACAGTTACAAATTAGATCTTGTTGGGCTTTCAAAAGAAGTGAACTATGTCAGCGGTGTTCAATTAAATTCTATATTTAATGTTCTGTCATATGTTAGTCAGCCTGGGTTAGCTCCATGTCTGGGTCATGACCTATTTGAGGGTATTGTTAACTAGGATTGCTCTTTTTATTTAACATTTGGTCTGACTAAAGCAATGGTTACGTTATGAGGAAATGAATAAATTAATAATTATTTTTCAATACTTTGGAGCAAATACTTGTACACCCAGTGAAGTAAGCGCATCTGGAAAGAAGTTAGGAAGGCATGCTGCTGAAAATTGCTGCTTACTAAGATTGATGGCACTCATACTTTGCAACAAAGTTATGTATTCACAAGACGCCGCTTTGTGCTGCTTTCTACTGTTTTGGGATATTGTTGAGTTAATTATTATCTTGAATTACAAAAGATATTTCCTTTGAATGGTTTAAATCCCAAGCACCATTACCTGAGGCATTATTCAAAGCGTATTTTGGGTTTTGGGCCAATTATCCATCTGTGGACTATGACTTTTAAGCATTGCCACTCATACTCCTAAAGATGTGTTAACTATAGCCATAATTTTAAGATTAAAGGAGCTGGGTAGTATTTTTATGACCCTGTTAACATTGGGTCATGTGAACAATTTTTTGTGAATGAAATTTCAATTGAGTTCCAAGCCACACTTGCTGCCCTCAAGTTCTCTAGTGAAAAATGTGGATTTGTGATGAAGTAAACACAGGATTTCAATGCCAGAAAGAGTGTATTAGTGTTGACCAATGCAGAGAGTGATATTAAAGATGTCTAGATATTTGGGGAGATTCTTTTTATACTTATATCTGGTGAGAATTCAGAAAGTCTCTGTATTTTTTTGTTGTGAGAAAGCATCTGTAAATTTTTT
>JACJUY010005159.1:31545-63082 GCA_014220935.1 Platorchestia sp. MABIK
TTCACAGCAAATTAGAAGAAAATACTGGTTTCTACCGTTTTTAATACCCGAGTTTTACTGTTATTTTACGGCAATTTCCTATAAATTACAGTTTTTTACCGTTTTCAATTTCCGGTAATTACCGTCTAAAGCACGGAAACTCTTTAGAAATCACGGTTCTACCGTTTTCCAAAGTTTTATCCCAGGTTTTACCGTTTTTTCACGGTTTTTGTTTGCAGCGAAGTTGATAGACATTTTACCGTGAAATTCCGGTGAAATTTTTACAGGGTGCTCGTGATGATGATGATGATGATGATGAGTATGAAAGGGAGCGAAAGGAAGTGAACAGAGAGGTGCATGAAAGGATTATGAGTATGAGGATGGAGAGTGGGAGAAAGCGTGAGTTGGGTTCCAGCTTCCTTGATATGGATAGCGTGATCCAGGCAGGATGTTTACGTGGAGATGGAGCCCACCTTACACAAGAAGGTGAGATGAAACTCTCCAGGAGATAAGTCCGGAGGATCAGGTCAACTCATATTGTTATGGAAGGTAGAACAGGATGAATGAAAAGCTGTCCGAGCAGAAATGAAGAATGTCTTGAACTGTCCAATACTGTTGTGAGGTACGGATGTGTAAATGTGTGTGAATGGAATGCAGGAAAGTTAGATGACCTTGTAGCAGAATTTGAGAATGGAAAATTGGATTGCTTTGGTCTAAGTAGAGACCCAAATGCGTGATAGAGTCAGTTTAACATGTAAGGAGAGTAAGTACCATATGACAGGAGAAGGGCGTGTAAGTTGGCAAAAAAGAGGTGGTGGAGAAAAAAATGCTTTAAAATATGGTGGAATAAGAAATGCTTTAAATTGGAAAGTAGAAGAAATTCCTGTTGGTAATGAACCTGAGAGTGAAGATTTGTTAGCAATAAAGTGTGATAGAATGCATGCCAGAGAATGTGTTATTGTGATTGTTTGTTATATGACAACTGATGAGATTTTAGCTCGTCAAGAGAATGTGAAAAAGTATGAAATATTAAAAAGAATTGTGCAAGAACATTGCAGATGCCGTCTGATTGTGATGGGTGACATGAATGGCCATGTTGGTATACTTGTTGAGCCTGTGAATGCGAATGGACAAAAATTGATTGATTTCTGTGATGAGAATGAACTTGAGAACCTGAATGTCACAACAGGAAATGGCTTGCATACATGGCAAAACAGGGAATGGAAAACTGCAATTGACTATATGATAGTGAATAGTAGAGCAATAGTGTGTGTTAAAAAAATGTTTGTTGATGAAGGTGATTTTGATATTGACAGTGATCATAAAATGCTTGTGCTTGAATATAATTGGGGTGGAAAGGAGTCAATGCAGAAGGTCAGCAGTGTGAAAGAAAATTGGCGTTTAAAAATGGCAAACTGGAGAGAATTTAGGAATGAATTGGAACACGTGTGTAAATGTAAATGATCTAAATGGTGAGATTGCAAGAACCTTGTATGATGTGGCAGAGCTAAAGATTGGTAGAATAAAATGCAGGGAATGCTAGGTGGTTTACAAGTGAGATAAAGGAAGAACGAATGAGAAGAAAGACTTTAAATAAAAAACAACGCAATGTGAGGAAAAATGTATGAAAGACGCAGAATTACTGAAGATGAATGGCAGAGTGCATGGAATAAGTACAAGGATCAGCAGAAGAAAGTAAAGAGAATGATTAATGAGGCTAGAGTTGAAGAGGAGAGACACCAAGTAGAAAATCTAAGACAGAAAGGTCCGGATGGAATAAAAGATTGGTATAAGTTTATACAAGGTAATGATAGAGGTAGTGAAGTTCAAGTCGACGAATTAGTAGTCAATGCTTGCAGTGTGCGAGATAGGGTGCAAATGGTGAAAGCAGTTGAAGAATACAGGGAGGACATTGGTGGAATGAATGAGCAGGTAACAGATGATTAACCCGGAAATTTTCTGATTGACGAACATGAGCTGCAAATGGAAGACAAAATCACTTGTGAAGAGATTGTAAGTTTTTTGAAGAAGGTGAAAAATGGAAAAGCATGTGGCCCTGATAAATCCCATTTGAGTTCTAGAAATAAGGAGGAGAGAGTGTAGTCAGTATGTTGAAATGTTCATTTGATGAGAGATGGAAGAGTGAAAGAGAACTGGATGACTGGAACAAGTGTAATGTAGTCCTATTGCATATGGGTGGGCATAAAAGTATGAAAGAACTTGAAAATTCCAGACCAATTGCACTATCTGATACTGTATGTAAGATTTTTTTGCAGTATTTTGAATGAGAGAATGAAACATTTAGTTGATGAACTAGGAGTTCTGGGAGAAGAACAGAATGGTTTTAGGCAAGATGGACGTGGGGATGATAATCTGTTTGTAGTAAGTGAAATAATTGAGCGAATGAGGAAAGATGATAAGAAGGTATATTTAGCATTCCTGGACGTTGAGAAAGCGTATGACAGAGTGGATCGGGTTAAGCTGTTCGAAATTTTGAGAAAAGATGGATTTAGCAGAAAGATAGTAAACATTGTACAAAGTCTGTTTGAGAACACAAGTGCTACCTACAGGTTAGGAAATTTGGAAACAGAGCAAGTGAGGAGTGTTAGAGAGTGAGACAGGGCTGTTCTCTGTCTCCCCTGTTGTTTGGATTGTACACAGAAGAATTAGCAGTTCGACTGAGAATGAGTGGCTTAGGACTGAAGTTTGGTGAAGAGAGACTGAGTTGTTTGTTGTATGCTGATAATGTGGTTGTGGTTAGTGAATGTGAACATGAGCTACAGAGGATGCTTGACATTGTGAATGGATATAGTACAGATTTCAAGATAAACTTTGGTGCCGATAAAAGTAAGGTTATGGTTATAAATAGTGAGGAGACTGAAAGAGACAGACTGTGGAATATCGGGGAAATCAGAATAGGTAGAACAAAAGAATACAAATATCTAGGTTGTATGATAAGTGAAGATGGATGTTCTAGAACTAATGGTGAGAAAGTTGCATAAGCAATGCATTGGAGTCGACGGTTAAGTAGTGTGGCCAGATACAGAGCAAGCAAGTATGAATGTGTGAGAGGAATGTGGAAGTAATTTGCTGTATCTAGTGTCATGTATGGTATGAATGCTCTTGCCTGGAATGAAAGTGACCTTGAAAAGCTGGATGTGAGACAAAGTAAGGTAGGACGTCTAGCATTGGGTGCTCCAAAATGGACAGCAACAGAAGCTGTCAGAGGTGACCTAGGGTGGAGCCTATTTCTGAAAGAATGATGAAAGCAGTGTTGAATTATAAGGTAAGAATTGAGAGAATGCTGAATAGCAGGTAGGCAAAGAAAATTTTTTAATGGAATCTGAGTGTAAGCTATTTAGAGAAAGTATTTTGGGGGCATGCGAGGAAATTAAGTATGCAAAAGATTATTCGTGTCAGAATTGGGAGACCTGTGGATGATTGTTTTTTAGTGAATGTCGGAGGTGAGGGACCAGAGTGGGACTGTAAGAGGTGGAAAAAAGAGATTGAGAGGCGAACAAAAGAGTATGGATTGAATAAATGGAAGCTTAGCATAGCGCGAAAGCCTACACTAATCTGGTTTATGCAAAAGGAAGTGCCTAAGTGTGAGATGAACTATGATGGTAGTTTTGGTAGCCAGCTCTTGTTTGCTGTGAGGTGTAAGTCATTGAGCGTGAATAGCCGAACATGGAGGTGGAATGTGAATAATAATAGATTTTGTCGGCAGTGTAATAGGGGAGTGGAAGAAACAATTGAGCATTTTGTGCTGGAATGTAGTAAGTATGAACAAGAGAGACAGTTTCATGAATGCGGTGTTTGAGCAGTTTGGAGAGAAATGTGCTGAAGATGATTGTGGTGTGCGCTGTATTGTTGGATTAGATCAGGAGTGTAATTAGATTGATTAGATCAGGAGTATCATTGAAGCTATGAAAGTTTTTCTTGTACGTGCCTGGAGTAAAAGACAGTGACTGGAATGAGCCAGTCATGTAGAGTGGGCTGTAATGACCCACCATGCACGGAGATGGTGTCGTGACGTAATGGTTATCCCAGTGATGCCGTCTAATGGGAGTTTGTGACAAGGATTGGTGGATCCTGAGTAGTTTATTGGACAAGTCTGGTACACAGGTGCTGAATTTTTTTGTGTGTATGAGTATTGAGGAGGGAATTGTAGGCCGTTACAAAGGCCCCGACACTGTCGGCCCTCAATTTCAAGTTCAAGTTCAAGTTGGACGTCATTGCTAATTAGGTCTTAGCGTGCAGTCAAGTTCACAATGCAATTAACTATTCTCTATACTCATATTGGAGTAAGATTAGTGACTCCTTAAACCATCACTTCAAAAATATTGACTCTGGTGCGGGAAGTTGAAAAGCAAATAGTACTTGTGGAATATCAAACACCTCAAAGAGATGCGCAACGTTCGCATATTCATTACTGATGAATCAGTGCACTTTTTTTTTCGTATGTATCACGACGAATGTATATGGTACATCCCCATAGGCATCAAAAGCATCCAGAATTTGGTTCGCAAAGTATTGTCCTCGCAGAATGATAAATTCTGTTCGTATATTACAGGATCTGTGTTTGCCGTCATGGCAGCGTGCGAGTCCCTCATCCCCTTCTTGAGCTCTCCCATCTATCGCAGCATCTACGCAGCTACCAACACTTATCATCCTGGATACTACAACTTCTTCTCAGCAATCATGTATTTTTCCATGATTATCCTTTTCTGGTGAGTTCGTACATATTCCTGACTTGATAGTTTTTAGTCCCTGACAAACTCCGAGTCCCAATCTAGACCGATTTTAGATAAAATTTGGGTTCCTTTCTTCAATTCTTAGCGCCTACACTGAAAATAACTGTGCAATCATTTTACTTGTTTTTTTTAATTCTTCGTATGGCCCAAAATTATTTCATTTCGGTGCGTTGCCTCCACCCATTATAAAAAATGGGCTGCGACGGAACACTCACTTCTCACGAGAAACTAGGGCAATGAAAATCAACATTCCATCGAACATATACTTTCGTCGAGACACTTGGATCGTGAACATTGCAATGTAGGAAACAAACGCATTGATACACTCCACCACGGCTAGCACACTGCACCGCTCACTACCAAAACACTTTTTGCTCACTACGAAAACCCTCCACGCTTATCACCATAATACTCCACGCCAGTTGCCTTCACACTCAACCCTCACCGCCAAATCACTCTGGCTCACCGCCAAAGTACCTCCTGCTCATCTCCATAGCACCCCATGCTCAATACTGCCTACAAACTCTCAATACTAAATCACACTTCTACACACCGAAACACTACTAACACACTATTCTAAAACACACCATTACACTCCGAATCAGCTCTCACACATTCCGTACGAAAACGAACTACAATCAACAAGGTCACTATTAATGCACTTCTTTCTCACTCCTCCTAACGTAAGTTTAGTGTTCCTTCCATCGCTAACCTACACAGTTACCACTACTATGCACTCCGATCATTTATAACGATTTCTCGCTTAACTTCCATTGAGGTGCATCAAAATTCTAAGTCGGTCACTCGCTGCTACTGGAGCTCTTCATACACACTTCACCATTTTCACTTCAGATCAATCCAAGTCAAGTTCAATTGAATCCAAGTCAAGTTCAATTTAATCCAAGTCAAGGTGAATTAAATCCAGGTCAAGTTCGATTTAATCCAAGCCAAGTTCAAATTAATCCAAGTCAAGTTCAAATTATACCTAGTCAAGTTCAAATTAATCCAAGTCAAATTCTAATTAATCCAAGGCAAGTTCTAATTTTTTAAATCCTAATTTGAGTTATGAATTGACATAATCACTCGTTAATTTGAGTGATTTTTGTGTTAAATATGTCCCTATTGGACGTGATGAGCAGAACAAACGTATTTCCTTTCAGCAAGGAATACAGAAAATGTCCGCCGGTGCTGCAATCTGCAGACAAGCTATCGTAAAATGTGTCAAGTATCCAGCATCAGGAGGCAGAATGTGATTCAGATCTTTGAGCGGCGTAAAAGATACACGTCAATAACAAAAAAAACTTCGTATTATACTACACATTAAAGTTGTTTTAAAACTCTATATTAATGGCAGTATGCATCTAATCAAATGTTTATGTTCAAAAGATAATTTTATGTTACACATACACATAGTAGTACAACAGCTTATCTTTAGATTGCAACACCAGCGAAAGTTTTATGTATTCCTTGCAGAAAGGAAAAACGAATGCCCTGCTCATCATTTCCAATAGATATATTTAACACAAAAACACTAGAATTACCGAGTGATTATACCAATTCTTAACTCAGCTTAGGGTTGAATTTATTGGAATTTGACTTGGATTAAATTGAACTAGACTTGGATTAATTTGAAGTGAAAAAGGTGTAGTTTACAAGCATTTATCCACAATAATTTATTCTGGCGCTCCAGTCTGCGAAGTTTTTTTTACTACTCACAGTTGAGCAACAAATTCCTTGTTTTTGTACTGAGCCTGCCATTTAAGCATGGGCTTCCGATAAAATGTCTGTGTCTCACTACCGACTCGGTTTTGGTAGACCATAAATAGGAAGCCCAGAAAATTAGGCTGTGAAGGCCTCTTGCAATCATCAAGCCATGATACAAAGTCCCACTATCTGTCTGAACTAGCATTCGCACTGTTCTGCCGTCCCTAATTTCTTTAGTAGCAATCGATACAGCTGCTACTTGTTTGGGAAATATTTTTCTGAACAAAAATTTGACTGACGCTCATACGTACACTCCCGAGGTGATTTCTTCAGATAACTATCATCCTTGAAGCCTTCTTTATTTTCAAAACATTTTAACAATCGCTAATTAGCTCTCTCTGAAAACTCTTGTTAGACCTGATGTAGCTACTTCGGCCATTGAGTTCCATTGCGGGAAGTGAAGTAGCGGTCTTACTTATACTTCTCCTCCGGTAGGTATCGGTGATACGCAGAGGAGAAATCGGAACTGTTTATTGAATAAATTTACATAGAAACAAGAATACACATTTTTCACTTCAAATTAATCCAAGTCAAGTTTAATTTAATCCAAGTCAAGTTCAATTTAATCTAAGTCAAGTTCAATTTAATCCAAGTCAAGTTCAATTTAATCCGAGTCAAGTTCAATTTAATCCAAGTCAAGTTCAATTTAATTCAAGTCAAATTGAAATTTATCACAATCAAATTTTACACATATGTAGGGATAAATTTGGATTTTATCTATGTAATGTTGTCTTCCGTGCTATCGGTTTTTAAAATACTTTTAAAAATGCCTTTTTCAGTATCTTATGTACCGGATTCTCTAATATAGGAGTATAGAAGAAAAGTGTTTCTCATTGAATTTGGACCAGCGCTTCCCTCAAGATGGATCTCCACAACCAATCAACGGACTGTGAAACAAGTGAAGATGAACAAGAAAATATACGCCCAGGGGTAAGAAGAGGAGTAAAGAGAGGAAAATACAAGAAAACGCGAGAAGATAAATGCAGAGTGATAGATGCTGCATTGAAAGATGAAGATTGAAGAGCAGTGGCAACATTTTTCTTGCTAATGCAGGAATATATCTGTGTAGTAATGTACTCATGTAAATTGTAATCAAACCGAATCGTGCATAAGTACTCATGAATCGCATTCGTACATTTTTTTAAAGATTAAATATACATATCGTCCGGAAATAATCTTTTGTATTTGCATGTATATTATTTCATATATATATATATATATATGTGATATAGTGGAATTTCATGCATATAAATATCTATAAGTGTTAATAAATCCTCGAAACTATGTGTAGGTGTAACAAAAAATAACCTTTTGAACATAAATATTTGAATGTATGCACACTGTTATCAATGTAGAATTGTAAAACAACTTTAATGATGAGTATAATACGAAGTTTTTATAATTGATTGGCATCTTTTACACCGCTCAAAGATCTGAATCACACTCTGCCTCCTGATACTGGATACTTACCACATTTTACGATAGCTTGTTTTCATATTGCACAAATTTTATGTATTCCTTTCTGAAAGGAAAAACGCCTGTCTTGCTCATTACATCCAATTGATACATATTTAACACAAAAAAGCTCATTTTAACAAGTGATTTTGTATATTTTTAACTAAATTAGGGTTCGATTAATTTGAATATGACTAGGATTAATTTGAACTTGACTTGGATTAAATTGAACTTGATTTGGATTAATTCGAACTTGACTTGGATTAATTTGAACTTGACTTGGATTAATTGGAACTTGACTTGGATTAATTTGAACTTGACTTGGATTAATTGGAACTTGACTTGGATTAATTTGAAGTGAAAAAGGTGTAGAATCAAGATTTGATGGGTAAATAAGGTAGGACACTACACTCTCAATATTAGCTCCACATTTTTTCTAGTCAAATCTTAATGTCCAGAGTAAATTTCTCTATTCATTAACCATAAATATACTCGTTACTTCAAAATCTCAAAACCCTCCTTCCTTTATATTTATTTTCGCCATAAAAACAATAGGGGCTACAAACACAGTTTTATTTTACTCATAAGAAATTCTACAAACCACATCAATGTCGCTCTAGGCACGCGCTTTCAACTCACTGTTTGTTGTTTTGAAACTCTAAAGTTTTTTTAGATAATTCACTAATTTCTGCGTCCCAATCTTTGACCTTCATTCAACAAAGAATGAGAGATGGCTGAGATAGAAAATGTTCACTCATAGTACAGCCTGAAGGAATTTGTGTTTCGAAAACCAATCTTATGAACGATGTTAGGGTAGTTATTGTAACACACCAAAGCTATACAAATGCTGAGCTGTAGTGATAATGCATACTCTGAATTGGTACACCGTTGACACCACAATGGTTATTGTTGTTCTTTTCCTGCAGATCATGGATAACAAATCTTCTGATATGATAGCTCTTCAGTTCTATTGTGACGGTTTCATCAGTTCTGAAATAAAAAACATACATTACACTTTCATGAAAACATAAATACGTGCAACGCAATGATTTAGTCATTAAAAATTACTGTACATGTCGTAGAAATCTTATAAACAGTAAGAGTGTGTAGAGAATTATTTCAGTACAAAAAAGTCATCAGCATACATGATGTACAAGCAAAAAGAAAGTAGAATGATTCTCAGAATTTTATAAGTAATTGAGTACTGTGATACAGCTCTAAACTACCTGATTCTTAAATAGGGAAAATCGCCATGAACACTGAATTCAGTATCAAGAACTGAATTGAAAACAATTTGCATAACTCAGCTTTAATATTTCCTGACAGGTCCCCATGCAAATTAAGCACGTTTATTATTCCTGGTAATGGAATGCGAATCATCCAAGGAGTTATTCTATTTCAACTCATTTCACTTAGAGCCAGTGAAATTAATATGAATTTACCTCATCATGCACATAAGTTGATTAGCACTTGTGGTTTGATTTAAATCCACAAGCTACGCGACAAGGTAAACACCCGGCTGGATTCTTTGTATATGATGGACGGATATTTATGAAGAGCATGTGTTTCACATAACGCCGGAAGCAGTGAATGAACGCTTTTTTTGATTTTTCCTCGTGAAGTATTGTCTGAATGACAATAGAAAATGTTCCCTCATCCGACTTCAGAGGGATGTGGTTCCAACACGTCAGTGCTCCCGCACACTTCGCGATTGCTGTTTGGGAGTTAATGAATACGCGATATCCAAGCCTTTGGAATGGCCTTAATGGCCCAATCACACTGCCACTGAGGTCTCTTTATATCACACCCCTAGATTTCTACTTCTGAGGACATTTGAAGAGTTTGGTGTACGATACACCAATTCATTTCGAAG
Organism: Platorchestia sp. MABIK; assembly: GCA_014220935.1. Taxonomy (NCBI): domain Eukaryota; kingdom Metazoa; phylum Arthropoda; class Malacostraca; order Amphipoda; family Talitridae; genus Platorchestia; species Platorchestia sp. MABIK. The sequence goes on from JACJUY010005159.1 coordinate 41,371, forward strand.
AAGACCTCATCGGTAGTTTTGTTCAAGTCTGCCCGAGGGTTCGTGTAACTCCTAGTGTTTTCGACCGCATCCTGCAATCGTTGCATTGGCGATTGAACACCGACATCGCTACAAATGGGTGCCAAGATGAGCATCTTTTGTACATACCTAATTTAATTTAAAAAATATTTTCCTGTAGTCATCAAAATTAAGGTTGTAATTCAGTTTCTCGCGTTCATAATGAAAATGCATTCCTAACTTCTACATTCACATGGTACGAAATTTTCTCGATACTTTTCAAATTTCAAGTCTGTGTAACTCTTTAGCGAGCATTTTCGACCAAACACGTTTTAAGTAGAAAGTATTTATTTCCCCTTTCCCAACCTTATGTAAAAGTTTGATCAACAATATGTTGGTCGATCTATTTAAGGTTTTTTAGGACTCCCTTAACCCCAACGGAGGAGATGCACGAGAACCGTGAGAAAGGACTTTCATTCGGACTTAGGAAAACTGGGAATCTATTTACAAGGAATGTTCTCGCACAGAGAACCCTGGACGTATAAACAGCACGTTGTGAAGAGATTGGAAGATAAAAAAAAACTTCTGCAGAGGACCTGAAAACTAAAAGAAGCGGAAAACTTTCTTCCAACGCTTGCTGTTCCATACAGGATCCACTTCAGCATCCTAATGATTACATTCATCTTTAGCTGTAGTTTCAAAAAAATACTAAAAACACACGATGAAATAAATGACTCTTATAAACGAAGGCGAAAAAAATTCCGAGACTTTACGAGCAAGGAACATCACATTCCTCATCAAAAAGTTGTATTTCTCTAAACGAATTCTCAATGGGTCCTCACTGCCATAGGCAATAGCATTTAAGGGAAGAGTCCCCCATAGGAGTCCAGGATTTTGAGACCATTTGAGAAATAGGGATTGTTGCTGCTATAGGAAGTGTAAGGTCAGGTACATCCTGTGAAAAAATGAGACTCGAACGTTCACTCGTTCGCCCGCTACGGGGGTTTGAAGAATGGGGGGAGGGGAGGGGGAAGTGGTATTTTATCTTGTTACACCTCCTCCTTGGCACTATCTTCACGGCACGACGTTGCTATGTCATCTTCTATGTCTATATATTACTGTATAATGATTTCAGGGGTCTAACCTGAACCAAAATTTTTTATAATTTTTAATTTAAATTGTTTTTTTTTTGTTCTGCTTATAATGTAAACAATTGACTTTAGGGTTTCAAAATGCTTCTGCTCCTACAGTTTTTAAGCTACATGAATGATTTTGATACCTTTTGGATGCAAAAAGACAAGGGCTTTTCAAAAAATAAAATTGTTTTTCAAAATTATGTTTTGTTCGTAAGTTATGACGTCATAAATCCACATTTAAAAAAGAAAAGTTGCTCTCGATTTTTTCATTTTTTTCTTTAAAACTGAAAATTTGGGGAAAAACATTTAATTTTGTGGAATTTCCACGTTTTTCCGCATCCAATGATACCATGATTATTACTGTAGTTCAAAAACTGTCGGAGAAGAAGCACTTTGGAACCCCCCAAAAAAAACGTTTTCTATGAATATTTCATTTATTATGAAGAAAATTGCATTTTTTCATTGAAGACAAACGATTATTCCTAATTGCATTTCCTATCAATATACCAAATTTTATTGCTCTAGGGTCAATAATAAAAAAAGGTCCGTAAGGGGGACTTTATCCTTAAGAACCAAAGCATTTCATAGTAAAATGCAATGAAAAAAGCTTTAGTACAATTATTGTCATATTAAACAGTTTATAGTTGTCCATGGCTTACCATTAATATATAATTGCATGTTATAGATTATTTTTTAAAGACTTCTACTTGTATGGTCATTTCCCGTTATTGTGTGCTATGACCAGGGTTGCGGAGTCGGAGTCGGGAGTCGGAGTCACCGGAGTCGCATGTATTAGGGTGGAGTCGGAGTCACTTTTCTGAATGTGGTGGAGTAAGAGTCGATGTCGCTTTTCCGAATGTGGTGGGGTCGGAGTCGTTCATGTCACAAGACAGAATCGTCTGTCTTCGATCTTCGACAGTGAGGGATTTAAACCTCGACCCCTGGTCCATAACTCCAATTGTTTTTTTCTTAATTTTAAAGAAAATGAAACATTTTATATTTTCTTTTTTCTTTTTTCGATCGTTCTCTTTCCTCTAAGACATTTTTTGATGGTGCTGAGGGAAGATGTGTTGCCTTTTCACATTTCCGAGTCTTTTCCTTTCAGTTGATATTTTAAGCGGGTCAACAATCTCATTGACAATTTCAGCCGAAGTTGATGGCACAGCGTTGTCTTCTATTACAGGATCCACTTCATTTCTAACCCTGATTTCCTGAGCAGTTCATTGCACGTTTGATTGTGGCATTGCCTCTTCGGTTAATTCTGTTGCCAAAAAGTCTTCGTCTGTAAATATATCTTTTTTATACGGCCAAATTCCATACACTTTGAAGTCATTTACACCGCTCTTTGGAATAGCAGTTTCAGGTTCGCTTCTCCAGCAATAAATTAACAATTCTCAAAATAAAAAGAAGAACCAACGTTATAGAGAGCATTTATTATAGCAAACGTTTCGAAATAAAAATTATTCCATCATCAGTGCTGGAAGAAATGACAAGTAATTACCAGTCATAAATAAGACGGAAAAGGTCTGAATAGAAATATCAAGGAAAAACGAAAAAAAATAAAAATAAATCCTTATCTAACGATTAAAGTACCACACATAAGCGTTTAGGCAATTTACACAGTACATACAGGCGTACACAACCATACATTCACAACACACTCGTACACCTGCACATATTTATACACACATGCATACACACACACACACACACACACACACTAAGCACACCTCAGCATACCGCAAGTTAGGAAGTAGGGTCTACGAATAATTTTGTCGCGCTGAAATCGTTATTTAGTGAAGGTTTATTTGTAAAAATGTAACGAAATTATAGAATACGGAGGTCGTGTTCATTAAAGGCTTTGCATAGGATAGAAAAATTGATGGATAGAAAGATGATGGAACAATAGATGGGATAGATGATGGAATAATTTTTATTCCGAAACGTTTGCTATAATAAATGTTCTCTATAACGTTGGTTCTCCTTTTAATTTTGAGAATAAGATTCAATAAGAATCGCCCTATACGTATTACTAAATAAACAATAAATGAACATTTACTAAATAAGTAGACATTTGTTTTCCAGCGTTTGAAATCACCCAATTGTCTGCAGCTGAGTTGTAAGCTGCTTTTAGAGATTTGAAATAGCAGCAGTCTAGAGGCTGCATCTTGTGTGAGGAATGTGGTGGGATTGTTAGGAGTTCGATGCCATTGTTGCAGCAAAATTCAATTGCTTCAACTGTTTTGTGAAATATGAGGATGTTCTTTAGAGCATTTTGTTATATCAACCAAATGAACTAGCCACTCGACAAACAATGAATTATCTGTCTATCCTGATAGACTGACATCTCGTACCGATCCAGGCGGAGCGCCATCCATCAAGCTAGCCCTCTTGTTCTTCCGCGGGAAGATAAACATTGGTGGAATGTAGCTACCACTGGCACTCATTCAACAAATCCCAATCACTACTTCTCCCCTTTCGGCACTCCTTACCTTTTCAACATGCTTACTTCCTTTTGAAGAAACAATTTTACTTGATTTGTGGACTGTCGTCACCCCTGTTTCGTCCATGTTCCAAATGTTCTGTGTAGGGAATTTGTGCTTGCTCATGATTTCAGTCAAGACCGTAAAAACTCGTCAACTTTTGGCTTATTAAAACCCACAACTCGTCCCAAACCCAAACTAGTTGATTGAAGAATATGGAAGCTTAATTTATGTCGATTCATAAAATTATTCAGCCAATCCCTCTCAGCCATTTTGGTTTCATTGTTGAATGGGTGGTTTATTTAACCTGTTAGTCCCAACATTCTTTTTTACACATCTTTAACGCACTCAGCAATTGCTACTTCAGCATCTTCAGGGTGGGATCTGTCGTACCTCCCTAAACGAGGAACTCCAGGTTACCTCACCTCACTGTCTCTGTGCCGCCGCAGCGTTTTTCTCGCTATTTTAAACTTTGAACTTGTGGCTTTCAGTGATTTGCCACTTTGAATTTCCTCCAAGGCATTTTGAAGGTCAGTTCGAAAATAATTGACTATATTCGTTTTCCTTGTATAATTGCGCATCATGTTTTCCCTGTAAAAACAGATGCCGGCGACATAAATAATTAGAAAATACACAAAACCTCACAGAGGGGCAATGAGCCCACCCTGGGCGCTTTTCCCCGTGGCATCCTGGGCTCATTGCCCCACTAGGTACCATTTAAATTTAACTCGTGTCAATATTTTATTTTAAAAGGTAATAGTCTCAACTTAATCTCAAAGTATCCTAATAAATATTAGTTTCAAAATATAATTCACAGTATTTCAAACTGCTTTAAGTACACGAGTTAAAAATAGTTTTATTTCGCAAGAAAGAAACTTCTAGTTGTGCTAAAACAGTTATCGCTAGATAACTCCCTAGAACTTCCTTCCAGTTCAAAATCAATCAGAACACCGAGCCCCAGTTAAGCAGTTGAACGACGCTAGAGCGCATGCATAAGACTCCGGACGACTTCGCCTCCATGAACTCATTGCTCTTCTTCACTCGCCTGGGTCTTTCGACAAGTTTCTTGGAGGCAAACCCAGAATCTTGGGAAGATCTTGAGGACTTCAAGAAAATAAAGACCATCGTCAGAGCCCTGAAGGTCGTCAATGACCATGCCAAACGTGGAGTGGATCTCGTCCAGGACTTCAGAGAATTGCTAACAAAAAGGGAAGAGCAGCGCCAGTACCTTCTTCAAGTTGTCGGAGAACACCGAAAGATGTTTCCAGACTCCAAGAAATATACCCTGACAGCGACCAGGCAATAATGAGTGGCTAACGATCATGAGACCCCTGCCCTTAGTCGCTAATACCCACAAACTTGTGGGGGGACCTGGAATGCTAGCTGTAGTGATTCCCGACATTTATTGTACATTTCCGTATATTGCCCGGTATATGCACAAGAGGCGTATCTTTGACCCCCCTGGGAAACCCCTAAATGTTAATGGATTTCATTTCTTTTCTTCTGGGGTGTTTTTGGGACCAATGGAAAACTTTGGCAGGGTGAGAGCTTAACATTAAAAAAAAATTCATGTATAGGTAAGGACCACCCTAATGTACACTGGTAGATTTATAAATAGTAAAACTTGATTTAAACGTCACTCTTAAATAAAGAATATAATAAACATATGTACTGATTGCAACACCAACAACTACATTGAATAATACAATATTTAACTTATAAATTGTGAATAAGTGGAGTTGGAGTCACAAAATTGTGAATAGGTGGAGCCGGTGTTGGAATCGCAAAATTCGGAAGAGGTGGAATCGGAGTCGGAGTTTCAAAATTCTGGAAAGTTGGAGTCGGAGTCGCCAAATTCTAGAAAGGTGCAGTCGGAGTCGCCAAATTATGGAAAGGCGGAGTCCGAGTCGCAAATTTATTCCTCCTCTTATTCCGCAACCCTGGCTATGACTCGTTTTAGCGAAAGTCTGACGACTTTTCGGGTTTTCATTTAATTTTAAGGCTATTGATCAATTTTTGCACGCTGTTTGTCATTTGTAATACTTCATGAAGTTGCCTCTCTTTGGATCTTCTATACTGCTGCCGTTGTGATTTATACGCTCCTAAATAATTTCTCAGAAAGAAGTTAAGCTTTCGCTCGTAATTTTGCAAGTTCTTTTTTCTGGTGACCATAAATGTTTTACTCTAACTAAAGAAATGTAGCGTATAACATCAAAATACTTTTAAGTTTTTTCTATGTTCATCTTAGGTATAATCACTGGGCAAGTTGGTGAGATTATTCTCTACGATATTCTACGACACTAACACGGAGAAATTTTAACTACTTTAACTACTTTTAATTAAATTTTAACTACTTTTAACTACTGTATATTGCTACTATATAAATGGTGGTTTTTTAGGACACTTAGGTGCTCAAATTCATCTGTAGATACAACACGTGCAATTTTGAAGAAGAAATTTCTTCTGTGCAGGAAAATTAATTTAACTGTAAGAGGTTTTTCCTGCATGCAAGCAGGGAAAACCTCCAAATTGCAAACTGTGATTTACAGAATACTAAGGGCTGTAAATATATTATTGTTAAATAGTTTAGTTCGTAACACTTTTTAAATTGTTTTTTTTCCATGTATATGATTCAGCAAAACCTTTAGGCATCAATTAGAATCAATTTTAGGAAAACAAAACTTAAATCACTTAACCATAGTCTTGGCGACTGAAATCAGGAAATCAAGAGTACACGTCTTTTCTTGAAGTAGTCATTGAATGAAATGTACAACGACAAATGTGTTGATGAAAGTTCTCTTACACCAAAAGTTAACGATGCTATATAAACTACAGAGTTATTTTGGCTATTATATTAGTTGCTAAATTCGGGCTTATGACTCCTGGAACATTTAAAAAACGTGCCAATGAGTGTTTTTATTTCAGGTAAATCACACAAAAAAAGTAAACCGATTACTAAAAACTACTTGATGTGCAAGCCTGCAACTTTTCCTATCTGTACATTTCCATTTATTCAGTGTTTTCAGAGTCTCCATGATACATAACCAGCATTAGAAGTGTGTAAGTTGCCTAAATATAGCTTTACAGTTTTTCTGTTTTACAACAGCTTACTTCTATTCTATTTTAATAACCACAGACTGTGCCAATCTCTCTAATGAACATTGAATGAGGAACAAAGAAAAGCAGAGGAGTTTTTTGACCAAAATTTTTTGCTCAGTAAGTAGATTTTCTACTTCCATATATGATAGCAGACTGGAAGATGATATTCGCCGTTTTAGGCTACAGTTTTTGGTTCTACAAACTGACCTTCGTCCCGTACGAAACTGACCAGACCGCAACATGAGTTAAATTTTTTCAGTCAGTTGTTATGTTCTTCACCTTTTATTCTATTTCTTAACTTTTGTGATTGATGTACATAAATAAAAAAAGTGAAAACCTAATATATCTAACAATACTTTATATTCGAGAAAATTTTGTCGCTTTTCATATAATCTTGGGCTACATCTGTGCACCGAGAGACAGTGTGTCGTTACGTCAGCAAAAATAACTGTGGTCCTAAAATTTATTTCAAAATTAATTTTGGAACATATATATCAAACCAAGTTTGATCAGACTCAGATGACAAAAACGTCAGTGTTAACAAATCACAGCATTGCTCCACTCTCCTACCAAGCTTTTCATTAAGGCCTGATCACCCTTCTAGATATACGTACTATAGTTGGACAATGCTTGCCTCATATTACAGAGACTGATAGCTACTGCACAACTCATCACCTTTATAAGAGCTAACACTAATGAATATTGTAGTTCAGAAATATCGAATTTCTACCGGTGAAATTATATTGGCCAAATCGGCGTTGAAATATAGTTTTCCAGTTCAGTTGGCTCGTTATGGTTTGTGATAGAACTTGTAATATTTTCCCCTCGAAGTGCACAATCATTTCCCTTGGCAGAACCTTACGAGGCATCCAATCAAATATCTCCCTGTAATTGAAGTTTGAGTAATGACTGTCAAACAATTTTGAGTCATTTCTTGCGCTAGCTTAACGATTACCTGATGACCTGGAATTATGACTATTATTCCCTCAGTAGCATACTACAAATAATGTAAAATGATAAGCCCATGGCTCGTTTTGATAACTGCTGTCATTTCACTCTATTCTTCATTACATTCAGTACATTACTTCGAATGGTAGCAACAGACCCATGAAATAACTATACTCTCACAACGTCACTTCTTTGCAAAGCACTCGCGCTTAGATATAGTTGTCCATGAAAAGTTAAAAACTTTGACTGCAATGTGATCTACCAGTGGCCGCTGAGGGGATTTTTACAATGTTGCTGACCGACCAGCAGTCATTAACTCAATTCTCATAATTACTCAATGAAAATTAAATGAGTGCACAATCTTTTTTGTGTTCGTTATTTTCTTAATTTATCTATAACATGAGCTCTAATATCAGTTGAATATTGAACTTCAGTTAAACCCACCACAGGGGAAGAGTTAATCTGACAAGAAGGATGTGGTATTTATTTACCTTTTAGAAAATGACATATTCTTGCAAAATTTTCTCATTTAGAATCAAATAAAACAAGTATCTGGAATAGAGGAACACAACTTTAGAACATTATTTAATGTTCCTGAAAATTATGGGAAACTGGAGACTAATCTTAATCTCCAGCTCTTAGGTCGTGCATATTACAGATTTTTTAAATACGTAATTTTCATTCATCTTTTAATAGTTTCTAACTGTTGAATTCATTTTGTCCGTGAATCTGAAATAACACAAGTCAATTTGACATATTTTGAAGCAAAACTGCTCCTATGAGTAACAACGACGAAATAATTTTTTCCGGGCTTGAGCGGTTCACTTTAATTCAAGTCTGTGCATTTACTTTGGATACATGCGTGTTGATAAATTTGCGATTAATGAAACTACGGTCTTCTTTAAAGTCTGTGTATTAATTTTTGGATGCATGTGATTTGATAAATTTGTAAATAGGGTAAATAGAAGTAGCTCTTGGACAATGGTTGAATTATTCTCATCATAATCAAACATCGAATATTAAAAATGAATTTAACTGGAAATAATGGAACGTGAAAAAAGCAGTTTAGAATGCCGGAAAAATTTAATTCTTTCCTATTGTAAGAATAGTCCTGCGTTCTCTCATCATTCAGATTCTACGAACAAGTACAAAATTTACTTTTATTTTTAAATGTACCACAGTGTTCATCGCAATTTGTCTGGCTCGCTATTTTTTCTCAAATAAATCTGTTTTTTAGTTTGTGCCTGTTTCCGAAATGCTAATGAATAACCCACTTTGCTCAGGTCAAATGTATTTTCTGTCCAGGTGGCTGCAACGATCAATGCGCTCCACCAACGCGAGCTGAGTGTCGGAACTGTTTCTAGCACTTCCGTTCGGGCCCGCCTCCTCTATTATAACCTAGGGTGGAAAAACTTGCGCACTTCTCTTTACTTCTTGCAGGAGGTACAAAACTGGAAGCAGTAAAAAGCATTACTGTAGAATTTGTTGAGTTTTGACCATATTGTCTTTCAAACTAATCATCGGTGCAAGTAGTATGCTGTTGTAATCGATTAAAATTTTTTTTAAATAAAAAGAGTTATTCCGATATGTTTATCATTAACAGCTGATCCAAAATTGCGAAACATATGTTCGACATTGCACTCTCCTAAAGAATTCGGTGGGAGTAAATCAGGGTTTGAGAACGATGGAAACGTGTTGATCGTAGAAAATGCGAAATCGCTATTTCGTTCGCTCGCGTTTATTTCTTTGAGAAATGAATTGCTTTGAGCATAAACATCTTAGCATTCATCAAGTTTAAGTTCAGGATATCTACACTATCAAGTACTCAATTAAATAATGTAAAGATTTAGAGGAATGTCACAGCAGCTACCTTACGTGACTTTGGCCAAGGTACAGAACCAGATTCAAAGATTCAGGGATTCAATGATGTATTCGAATTTTGCGATATTTGGGGCCTTTTGGTAGAAACAAAGAATGATTTAGCCCTTTAAGACTTTTAATGACTTTAGTTTCGAATTGTTTCTCATTGACCTGATCTAACATAAGATGATCTAATCTAAAATGAATTGATTGACCAAAACGTTTTAAATTTGAAAATTTGCGGTGTCCAAGTCATTGCTTCCTTGAAAGAACTTTCGTATAACATTCTTTGGGTATTTTTCTGAATTTAATAACTAGTATTAAAACGTACTTGGGTATATACCTGAATTGAAGAGAATGGGCTAAATTACTCGTATTCACGTACAACTATCAGTGAAAGAATATTAGAGCCTTCAAAAGCTCTACGATTATGGAGGCCCACAACTGCTTAAGAATACGAAAAAATATAACTTTAACTACTGATAGTCACCAAATTTTTTAAGTGTTTCTATTTGGGTTCGAAAACGTGTGGCACACACCTAGATAGTAAGTATAAAAACTCAAATGAACGACTTTTTCGCAAGTACGTATAAATTCAAACATTTATTGCTTTCGTGTTGATTAGGCTACATCTAGCTATGCTTGAGGCAGTGTCCAAAAGTGTTAGTCATGGAAATTCATTTGATTATGTGAACTTCATAACGAAATTGAAAATATAATCAATGCCCAAAATACCTAACAGCTACTATATGTCAAGGTAGATCTAGTACCTACTTACATGAATACTAGTATAGAACACGATATTACGTTCGAGAATCAGCGGCAAAGAGTCTTACTGAGTCAATTTTACCATCGACAAGACTGATTTCTGTCCGAGCTGGATTAAAATTTTCATCGAAAGCAGACGATCATTACAGTTATTAAAGGCTGTTGGATTTTGAGGATTTAAATAAAATAACAAACGGTCAAAATTTTGCATCGAGACCCAGAGTTTTCACGATTCGGTGAATCGTTAAAGAAAAATGAGTTTGATTTTCGTCCTTCGTAATAAAGTCGTTCTTATGGGTGTCTATATCTACAGTTGAATTTAGTAACATTAGTTTTTGAGCACCTTTTACAGTTAGCGTGAAACAAAAGGCTAGAATCCATACATGGGCAATTGGAGCATACCTGTATACACACAGTTCCGAAGGATTTCATTGCTTTTGTGCAAAATTTTGGTACTTCGTAGTTATTTTAAAATAATAATTATGAAGTTTTGAATTTTCCCTGCTGAAAAAATTGTTAATGCCGCAAAAGAATACTTTAGATTACTCTTGGGAATTCTTTGTTGCTTTCTCAAGCCGTCGTTCAAAGGGACCATGCTAGTCAAAGTGTTGACAATTTTCGATTTTCAGTTTTTTGCACAACCTTATTAACCATATTTTTCGAGCACATACTGTGTAATTTTCATCATGATCATGCATTTGTTGCTGAGCTACAGTAGGTCAAACGGTGGGTGGTGGGTGTTGCGCGTTGGTGCCGCGTGCCACATTTCTGGGTTGCAGACCTGGCCATTTTCGCGTTCGACGCATTTTATTCCTGCCTAAACCTAACCTAATTGATACACCTTTATTGTGACTTGGCACACAGCAAAAAGTATTGCCATATTTCTGTATTTTGTACTGCTGCTTGGGTAGCAACGACTCAGTTCAGACCATCTGACAAAAACTTTCATTAATTAAGCGTTTTCTACAATTGCAAGTTACTGATTACCGGATATCAACGACTCCATCAATTTTCAAGGTAGAAACTTGATTCTAGCCTCATTTGACCCAGAAAAGAATGTTCACAATCATAGCGAGGATTTTCTTAAATTTCGCTTCCAGACTTGAGTTACATTAAAAACCTTGTGAATTTTTACCGAACTGTTGGAAAAATGAAAAAATTCAATAACTTTTTCCCAACTCGAAATTCAAAAAAGTCCTTTCAACGATTCTAAACATTCTTTTTCTGGGTCGAATGAGACTAGAATTGAGTTTCTACGATGAACGCTGATGGAGGAGTTGATCTCAACGGGAAACTCCCTATATTATATATATATAGTATTTTTTCTGAGGGAAAAATGATAAATTTTTAATGAACGAAAAAGTTTTAAATGTGATTTTACACATGTATGTCAATTTCGGTGCATCTAGGTCCCATAGGAAAGAAGCTCGTCCGCAAGTAGTATATGGTCCCTTTAATCAGCATGGTAACACGAATCAAATGTAGCAAAATGTCACAGCCTCGAATAAAATTGAAAGAGTATTCATTCATTGTTAGTCAGCTAACTCGAAATATCGATCCGACTCAACATATTTTCGTCATCGTAGGTCTAAGTTCAAAGAATAGATTACAACGACTGTATATATCCAAATAAATGATCTTGAAAAGTAGAATTTATGTTCGCACTGCTTATTTGCAGCAGTCATTTCAAACGCTTTCCATTGAAAAATGGTGTTGTGCCGTTGCCCTACAATAACGGGAGTTTGGACATGGAAGGAATGAAATTGAACCATGAATTATTTATGAATGTAATTTTAAAATATATCTTTCAACTGATTTTTGCTCTTGATGAGGGTGCATTTCTTTATTATATCCTTGAAACCAGAGACAGTTTAACAGTTCGAGTTCGACCTGCCAGTTCATCAAAAAATGTTATTGTCTCGCCCCAGACCTAAAATTTAGAGTAATGAAGAATATATATGAAAATAGGATGTACAGTAATTTAATACTGATTAACAACATATTGCTTATTCTTAAATTTTTTGTTACAACTATTGATAAACTGTTCTTACCAAAAGATCACCACAGTCTGTTGATTGGGAGCTGTCATGTTTAATAGAATTTCAATTTCTGTTTGTAAATTAATCAGGAAAAAGGATGTGTTAGCTATTGTTTAACAGGCTTACAACAACAAAACTTTATTGGCATGAAAAAAAATTGATCCCACATTTGGGTCTGAATTAGCAAAGAGTGAGCTTAGAATCCACAGCGCTCGATTTGAAAGCTAGTTTAGATTGCCACACTTTAAAACTTGTGTACAGTATGCTGAATGTATCGACACACAAGCTCTTTTTGTTGCTGTGAAGCTTATCTTATCCGAAATTATCAGAATTGTTTATATAAATAACTTACTACCTTGTTGGGTCAATATTGAGTTTAGGCCTTTCACGAAAATTAATAATTCCGTTCCATGGAATCACTAAAAGAACACATTTAAAAACGTTTTACATGAACGACATTCTGCTCGCTGATGCGTTATTTTCGCGTTGCAAATAGCAGAGGTTGGCTGTAGCTCGCAGTGACTGCGGCATGTGACTTCTTCATTTCATCATTAAATGAAAAGCATTAAGAACGTATACAAAACTTAGATCCTGTTTTACGCTTTTGAATGTTCTTGCATTATTTATTGTCTTAACACTATGACACGTAATGGAAAGTGCGACAAACCAGTACTGTAGTGCGAAACAAACTGCGAGTAAATAGTCTAGTTTAATTCTCTAAAATTGGATGAGATTGAAGGGTCATACAACTATTGATTCAATATAATTATTTTGATGTACTCTTAACTTTTATGAAAACAATTTTGAATTTGTGAGAATCAATATGAAATGCACTATTAAAAACATTATAGTATTGTAATTAGTTTTTAATATCTTTTCTACAGCTTATGTTTGCATATCAATCTAATAATTCGTGTTTTTATACCGCACAAAAATAAACAAAAGAAGCAGTAAATTACTTAATTGACACTTTGACTGAGACAACTAAGTATTAAGTTCAACACCAAACTCAAATTTTAAGTCAATTGTAGTAAACTATTTTGAAAATACCAAACATGAACTGGACCATGCCTTCATTTAGCTTTGATTAAATATTTATGAAAATTGAGTTTGCGACTACTGGTCGGTCAGCAGCATTATGAAAATTACCTCCGCGTACCACCCGTGAATCACCTCGCATTCAAAGTGTTAAGTTTATTCATTTCCTGTGTTGATATAGTTAGGTTCAAGTTTAAAAAAACATTAAATGGTTTGATCATTGAGAGCCGAATAAAATATTGCCTATTTTTCTACCCGCTATTTATGATAGAAAATTTAAATGAATGCACATTAAGTTACCTGACTTCATAGAGTCAATCTTCTTTTACCTGTCACTTTTGTGGCAGGTAGTAACGTATTTCTAGTTTTTTGATGGCATTGATAGTTACATCATATTCAGCTAAACTGTTCAAACTTATCAACCTGTGGTTTTTTCTTTTAAAATTTCTGACCACTTCATTTATCATAAAATACCACCTGATAAGCATTCAATTATAATGGAAAAGTGACAACAATTGGAAATGAAACGTATCACGAATGTATGGTAAATGGTGATATTCCGCTTTATTTTGTACAGAAATTACGACTTATTATGTGCCTAAAATGATACTTAATTGCTTATACAACATTTAATAGCATTCCATATTATGGGACATTAATTAACACTTTGACTGCGACGTGCGCCACCGGTGGTACACGGAGGTTTTTTTCATAATGCTGCTGACCGACCAGTAGTCGCAAACTCAATTTTCATAAATATTAAATCGAAGCTAAATGAAGGCACGATCCAGTTCATGTTTGGTATTTTCAAAATAGCTAACTACAATTGACTTAAAATTTGAGTTTGGTGTTGAACTTAATACTTAGTTGCTGCAGTCAAAGTATTAAATCCTTCGACTACCTATTGAATGGCGGACCGAGTTCATTTTGGCTTAGTGCAGTGGTTCTTAACCTTTTTGGTGGTACCGAACCCCACAAGTTCCATTCATGCATTCATTGAACTCTTCGTAGTTGGAAAAATAATTTCTTTCCAATTCAAAACATGTATATAACTAAATACTGTATAAGTGCACAAACTATACATTGCATCATTTGCACACAAAATCACTGTGTTGAACGAAAAAAAAACACAACACAACAACACACAACATGAATTTCGTACATAAACAAAAACGTAATGAATATTCATCGCAAATCACTGTGGCAGTTGTTGCCTCACAGCGACTATTTCAGGAATGCGTGGCTTCACCTTCGCAAGTGCCACTCTCATATCACTTTCGCAACAAAGTTTGTTCCTTTTCTTCGTTATTATGTTTACCATCATCGAAAAGGACTGTTCGCAAAGATATGTTGTAACAAGCGGTTTGAGAATCTCGAGGGCTTTCATCAGCAATAAGAGCGTACGTTAAGATTTGGTAACACCAAAACGTTGAGAGCGTAGTTGTTCTGAAGAGTTGCTGTTGAACCTGGCTCTCCTGTAGTTCAATGATTTCGTCGAGGTATTCATCATTGACATCTGCTGTCGCAACACTAAATGTGAACGACTGTCTCACCCATGCTGGATATGAGATTCTCCAAGATTTCAGAGTTCACTGTGGGGCTGCCAGTCAACTTTTTCCAAAATCCCCAGACTGACCCCTGAAATTTCCCCAGATCGTAAAAAAATTCCCCAGAAATTACTAAAAGTAATAAATATGAAATTTATGCTTATCTTCAATACATTTTTAGTTTTATTCTTCATTTTCGTCAATAATGTCAGCATGAAAGCCAAGAGACTTTGATTCTTTCAATCGTTTCAATCGGTGTTGGTATCTGTGATAGGCGGCTCCACTTAATTCTTGGTCAGTTTCTAAACTATTTACTGCATCCCACGTAGCTCACTTTGCATTATTTCTTGCTAATCATTGCTTGGCAAGGAAGCGGTCTTTGGCAGTTCCTGATTTTAAGGAATTGTTAATTTTATTTTTTATACAGTTAAGTTGAGGAAATATTTTTTCAACAGATGCAGACGAAAGCGAAAGTAAATGGGACAAGTCATAAAATATGAAAGGATACCAAATTTAGGGTCGCCCAAGCCATCTTTCAATTCACCTGATGATTTCCAATACCGGGGAATTGTGCATTCTTTACCGATAGGTCAGCTGCAATTAGGTGAAAACTTCTCCACTCGTCGTCTATCTTATTTAACTGAGCTTCATCAACAAGCGAGGGGATGTGCCACTGGGTCATCCTCGTTAGGCGCTTTCTGATTGAAAAATTGTGCGCTGTCAACTTTCGATTTGATAAGTTCATAAGTTTTCTTACGCTTTTCGGATTCCTTGTATTTCTGTAAGGTAGACTTGTTCGCACTTTCGAACATGATATTGCAACATTTACAATCGACACTGTTTCCATCTTTATCTTACTGTAGCCAGTCTTTGAATTCGGAAAATGTTTGACTGTACCACTTTTTTAGGTGGTTCCATGGTGTTTAACTACAAGCTGATAATGTAATACGGACAAAGCAACACCGCTACCGGTAGCGCTAGTACCACAGTTAGCACCTCAGCTGGAATAAATGAGTGACTGAGCCAGGCGCGCCACTGCGCGTTTCATTCGGATCCCGTAAAAACGTGTATTATTCAACCATGATGCATTCGCAAAGCTGATTAAGGCCCCTTGTACTGATAATTTGATTTTTTTTTAGATCGAATTGTAGTAATTTCCATTGGTACTCTACCTTTATGCTAGAAGCAAATATTAATTTAAGCAATTTTAGTTTTTACATGCAGTATATTGTATAAACACCCCAAATTCCCTAAATTCTTAGCCTTTTTGTTTCGAATTCCCCAAATCCCTAGACAATGTCCGAATTCCCAAGATCTGGGGAAAATTCCCAAGGTGTGGCATCCCTGAGTCTGTGGGTGGCACTGTGAGTCTCTGTGACTGAGCTCAGGAGATGCGAGCATGGGCTACTATTGATGGGAGAAACACCAGAGACACTCAGTGTCAGAAGTCACGAACTTTTCCCAAACTGTGGTTGAGAAAGTATACTTCGGGACATAGAAGGGATAACGTGCTGTGAAGATTCTTTGACTTATAAGTTTTGTCTTCAGCTGTACACGGGCGAGGAAAGAAGCTTGGCTTGTGTTGTTTCAAGTTTCAACATAAAAACCTAACCCCATCTGCTTGGTGTACTCAATCGGTTTCACTCATTTCAATGCGCGTCTACTGATGCTGTTCAGGGAAGGCTTGAACAGCAGTTAAAAGAACTGTATCTTATTTGATGTGTGCGGAATAAAATTAAGTATTGAAGACGGAATTTGAAGTTGCCGTACGCGCAATAATTGGGTGAGATGATGTGTGTGAGGGAAATTTCTATAATAATTAGAGACCGCCTGTATTAGTTGAGTTGTAACGCTAAGTCAATCAGTGGCACAGCCAGGCCAAAATTTCAGTAGGGGTCAGGATCCCCGACAAATAATTTCAGGGGAGACCAGACATTAAGTATCAATAATTTTTTATTCTTTTACTCAAAACGGTGACCAAAAATGGCCCCCAGCTCAACATTTGGGGGGGGGGGGACATGACCCCCGTACTTAAACTAAAATACATGAATCAGGCAAAAATTTTATTCAAATATTTGCATTACACATGAACGGTTAATAGAAGGAAAATAAAACAGTATCAGGTACTTGGCAATAATGTGTCTTCCCAAGGAGCAATGTGTCTTCCAACAACCTCCTCCCCTCCTCTCCATGGCTACGATACGGAAGTCAATAGCGCCTTAAAACGATGTTTAAATTAGATTTTAATTTTAAACAATATCTGAACATTTTTGCGCTGTCAATTCCCTCCATTAAGTATTCAAGATCGAGGTTATAGAAGAGAGCATAATACTCGACATGTATGCTGACTTTAGCTTCGGATGGCATTGCTTTTTATGTTATCTGATTTATTCAGAGACTATTTCCTATTCCTTTCTGTTTTTAAGTGTCTATTTGGGTTATCACATCGTTTCCTATTGCTCCTATATTAACCAAATTTTACAGCTTCATTAGTTCAGCGAGAGAAACCTATGAAACAATCAATGAAAAATTGATTATGGTTCTGATGTTTTTTTTAATTTCGCAAAAAAGGAAAGTCAAAATTCAAAGATCCTTTTGGTAGAGAAAACTGAGAGAATGATCGTCATTCGTGGCATCGAATGTAATTAAACATTGGATTCTACGGGGGTGTTTACAGGAAGCTCTAATTTTGGAATGACTGATTTTCGTTTCCGTCGGAAGGCATTGTTGTGGATAAATGAATAACTGACATACTCTTCCGTAGATTGCCATAAAACTCAAGCTTCAGTTGAAAATCTCAAAACCCGAAACTGATTTTAATAAAATAAAAATCACACTTATATTTGCTCTTAAATCATCATTCTACGTCGCAATCTGAGCCCAAACAATCGCCCCAGGTTAGTGGAGGAAAAAGATTTTTATGAAAACAAGGAGAGCCCTTAAAACTGAGTGCTTGCCTGCCCATTATTGAGATATTGCGCACCTTCACTCTGCCACATATGCCCTGAGCGAAGTGTTACAGAGTAAGTCATTAATTTCTGTTAGCATGAAGTTAAAAATACAATTCACTGAAGTAGCGCTTTCTATTCACACACACATCGCATATCCTTCTACGAGGGTTCAAGTGGCAAAGTTTTACCGGCAGGCCGCAGCCGAGACCGTTCAAGAAACGATTTGTGAAGGTACAGAAATTTCTTGAGATTCCTTCCCGACTCGCGCGCTGTCAAAGCACAAAAGTTCATTAACTTCATTCACTTGTAACTTTCGAAATAATGCACCTATCGAGTTCAAATTACTCTCAAAAGAAGGAATGAAACATTACTTAAGAGAAAATCGTGTATGCCAAAATTCCTTAGCATTTACAGACAACAGGGAGCGAAGTTCCCGTAACCCCTTAATGAAAGGCAGATTTTTTCGATGAGCCTCATTTTGTCTCTCCTCTAATTTCTAAAATATTGCACCTATAAACTTCAAATTAGTCTTGATTTCAACATCAATTCATTTTACATGCTAAAATGTAAGACAAAACTCTTATCCGTTTTTTGGGACGACAGGGAGCGAAGTTCCCGAAACTCCTCACTGGGAGACAGATTTTTTTGATGAGCCGCATTTTCTCTTTACGCTAATTTCTAAACTATACCATATAATAACTTCAAATTAGTTTCACTTTGTAGAGAAAATTATTCTCCATGCTAATATTCTCCATGTATGACAAAACTCACATACGCTTCCGGGGGGAAAGGGAGCGAGGTTCCCGTCAACCCTCAATGAGAGACAGATTTTTTCGATGAGCCGCATATTGTCGCGGTTCTACGTTCACATGCTTGTAACTTTCGAAATAATGTACCTATCGAATTAAAAGTACTCTAAAACGATGAATTGAAATATTCTTGAGAGGAGATCTTATAGGCTAACATTATTGAGCACTCACATACAACAGGGGGATACGCTTTCGTTAGCTCCCAATTCTCAGATAACATGCGTTTCCTTGAGGCCTCAATCTACATTAGAATTACAGCTCATACACTTCAACGGGCTAGCTATTGCATAAATGTTTTGCGCGCACTTACCGGAGGAAGGAAGCGCAGCTCCCAGTTGCCTCTTCAGCTTTACATTCAAAGTCATCAACGAAGTAACTAATTCCAATAAGAGAATGTCTGAGAGACGTCGAGGGTTGTCATGAAGTTCAGTCGGTCTTTCTCTTTTGTGGGCATCGTTGAGTTGTGGCTTTCGATTCCAGCCCCACTACTCAGACCAGATGTCGTTTTCAGTTAATCCGAGCAGTGGGACTAAAATTTGGGCCTTGTCCACTTGCTGGGCAACACTTATAGGCCTTTATTTAAGCTCAAGTTTAATTATTATATTAACCAATGAAATTATGGGAGTTGATTAAAATATACATGATAATAAAGTTAACATTTATAACTTATCAATTTTCATAGCATAATATGACATAACTTACATGCTCCACACTCTACTTTGTCACACAGTTTGAATATCATTGGATGTAAAGCTTCCTAATAGTCAATCAAAAAACGGTAATTGGATCTCTAACACGTTCCCCGCGTATTGGGCCACATGTATACCAACAAGTAAATTGCCCATTTACGTGCCGGTATAAATGCATGACATTGTATCCGTTTTGCAATTTTTTTTACAGATAATTGTTACCACACGAATTGAAATGTTATCATGCAGTTGTATTTTTCATATTCATCAGGAACTATTAAAATTTATTCAAGTTGGAAAATCGATTTCCCTATTCTGCTACTTACAACCTGACCAAACAAACCGTTTAAAGCCTTGGAATCGCGGGGAACGTGTTCATAATGGAAATGCATGTGTTCATAGTAAAACATTTAGCTGTCACACTCGATGATTATTTCCTTTCCGATTCGTGGTCCATGGAGCTCGAGAAGTTTTCCTTGTTCAAAGCTGACGCTTTCAGACGTTGCCATGAGTGGAGAATCCATAAACGAATTTTCTTCGAAGCACGAAATAAGATGTTTCCTCATCTTGCGCACGTCGTAGGCGAGAAAACATCGGTCTTTTCCTATCACTACAGACGTAGAGAATGCTAGCGCGAATAGACCACAACTTGAACCGTCCATTTGTTGTTGAACATTTAGGAACTGAAACACAAGTTTTTTAATGGCTTTAGTTCCTGTGTACACCTCTTTTATACACTTTATAACATCTGGACTGGGGTCACCGTTCAGCGAACAGATGTGTTGGACGTTTGCTACACCTTCTTCAGCAGCTCTGCGACACTATGCGTTTGTGACAACGACTCAATGGCTCCCGCTGTCACGCGCACTTAAAACAAACATCGGCATCTACGGATGCTTTATTTCCAATTGAAGCATGATACATATCACCTTTAACATTGGTTTTTCAAATGCCTTATAACTAACACCAGGACGCCATGACGCTTTCCCCCGGTCGAAGACCGGTACCCATTTCAGACACCTGGGTAGAGACTTCGTAACCATCGTTGTTCATTTTTAACTTACAGTCAGAATACCTTGTGTTAATGACTTGCACAAACATGTCGGTCGTACTAATCAGTGGTTCTGGTCTAAATACAGCGAGAGGAGAATGAAATCTGTATTGCGGATAGTTTTCTCGAATGAGAATAGCGAATGCATCATTCGCATCACTGGATAGCCAACTTGAGGATTTCAGAATGTCTTCTTTGTGCTCGATTTTGAGGTTGAAATGTGGGAGCCACGTTTTGCTTTTGTTCGATAGGTGTTCTTCTTCTGACTGGGATGTCCTATCGCAAGCCATATTTTCTTGGCTAATTTCCAGGTCAATCTCTTCAACATTTTTCACTTTCTTGCTAGGTTTTTTCTTGTGGTGATGTAGAAATGCTTCTATGTCGAAATTTTTTCAGTGTCAAGAAATCTGTTACATCCTCCCATTTTCCTCTGGGCTCATCATTGTACTCTTTTCGACGATCCTGCAATGCCTTGAATTTTTCTTTCGTTCTCTCGGCGTATGATTGCTTTGTGTTTTTCTTCTTGTTCGACCAACGCTCTAGGTACTGGTCGTCTCCACCTTTTGCTTCACTTCTCTTTTTAACAACTTTGTAATCACCAGCTTCTCTACAGCGCCCTTTTATCTGTGTGCACATTTTGCGAACGAAGGATGCTGATGAAGTTCGCTCATTCCTTAGTATATCCTTCACAATTTTGTGCCACCCTTCCACCAATCCATTGGTTTCCGTGCCACCTTGCACTCCACACCAGAGTGGCGTAAATGCCATGCAGTAAGTCAATATGTCCTCCATCATCTTGGGGGAATAAAAAGGAATATTTTTTTCTCCGTCAGTAGCCACGTAGTTTTTTACGTCTTCAGCCAGAGCCGCGAACTTTTTACCTACAGCGCATTTGTCCCTGTTTCTTCCTGCTTCTTCTACCACTTATGTGTCAAGATTTTCACTAGTTTCGAAGTCTGTATCAATGCAACTATCACGGTCGATGAGAGACGCTATTTCTTCTTCAAGAAAAGGGCTTTGCAAAACTTTTGCTTAATTTCTGAAGACTGCATACAGGTCTGATTTATTGGAAGCTTCTGCCATATCAGCGAAGTACTGTTTGATTACAATACGATTTTTACTCATCATACCAGGATAATATTTCTTGCATTTTTGTGCAATAGTTTTCATGGAGTATGCTTTGCATAATTTTATACAAACGCAGTCCAGTTCAGCCTCATTGGGGTGTGTTATGATACATGTTAAGTAGGTAATATATATATATATATATATATATGTATGCCAGCAGAAAAGCGCG
>JACJUY010005160.1:5052-15729 GCA_014220935.1 Platorchestia sp. MABIK
GGGCAGGTACAACGAAGAGAAAAGTGTAGCCTGGACCGAAGTTGGTACTTGGTAGCAGTCTGAGGCGCCGAGCGAATACTCCCCTCGAACTCGTCTCCCGCCGAAGCCGTATGGAAGCATTCGGACTCAGGAACATTCGATAAGTAATTAGTGATTTACTGAGAGACATGATTTACTGTGAATGTGAGGATCCCCGTTACTATAGCTCTCCCTGTTTTATTATAATTTTATTGAATTTTCTTAATAACTCCATACATTCAGTTTTTAGAAAGTGTTAAAAAAATTGTTGGCAGAGGCTCTTTACTACATGAGTTTAATATATATAGTATTGAAACAGCCTGCTTATTGCTTCACACGGCAAAGCTATGACAGGAATCATATGACAGCTAAGCTTAGAAAGCTTATGACGTTGTCGAAGAGCAGCTGGCCGTCTAGGACGGACTAATCCTTTTCATGTCTTTGACTCTGATGAACTCTTTACGCCAGCACTATCAGCGTAAGAAATATCATAACAATTTTTTGTTTTGTTAGAGTGAATATTATGTTCTTTCCGTAGCTCTCCACTTGGCACAGTAGATGATGCGTCCGTGTGAAAAATTGTCTCAAATCCCGACTGTCTACCTCCTAGTTCTAGACGTAAAATAGATCAAATTTGCCCATTTTACTTCTAACATCAATCCCCCACACTCGTATCCCTAGTTCCTATGTTCTTATGCTCATAATTCAATACTAGTAACGCACTAACGAGAGGGTTTTCAGCAATGCGTCACATGAATTATGCTTTTCTTAGTCGTCTGTATTTTAAATGCATTACCAGAATCCGACTACCGCGACAAAAAGGAACTCATTTTTTCGGGCTTTTTATGAATCATGTTTTCGACAATTATCATGGGTATTACGATAACCATGTATGAATAGCAATTAAGGGTCTCTGTGTTAAGGTATTTAAGCGCGATTTTTGCTCTTATTTCAATTTAAATGCGCACAAACGAATAAATTTTTCAACTAAGCGTTACGAGGATTGTGTTCTCTTAGTAACTTATATTCAAATGCACTGTCAAAATCAGATTAGGCAAAGGAAAGGAACTCATTTTTGATGTGCTTTTCTGTCAATCATTTTTAGATTCAACATTTTATACGGGTATCCCAATACCAATGTGTTATTATCAGTTAAGGATGTTTAAGTTAAGGTGTTTTAAAAAACAATTTATCGACATTTCATGTTTGGACTTTATTGAAAATATATGTTTTTTTTTCTATCTTCCCCTTCTTCCCGATCTTTGGATGTTTCCCCAAGTCTCGGTATTAAGATCAATTACCTGCTCTCTGGGGGTTTCAGAAGTAAAAGAACTGCCCCGGGAAAAGAGAGACCCCTCGGGAGTACTTTATTTATATATTAATACGCTTACGACTATCGGGTCGCGTTACGGGTCGCGTTATGGCCTCCTCACCCGGAGGAGGCCGTGCTGCTGCAGTTATAGATTTGCGAACTTTAGAAATGTGGCCTATCTTCTCACATGTATTACACTTCAATTTCAAATATTTTGACAAAACTTTCAAAAGGAAACTATCCTAAGGATGATTTACAAGAAAAAAATTGTTGACAAATTTTGGAAAATTCCTTGTCTCTTTTGTCTTGTTCATCCGAATTCATTTCGATTATTCCACGCGTTAAAAGCACAGCACTCTTATGTGTTATAGAAAATTATGAAACTCCAATTTCTGAATATATCACGAAGTTAGTTTTCTAAAAACAATCGTAAGAATGCCCCCTTATTATAATTTTTGAGTGATATTTTCTGGGGGATTATTTGTGTTTTTTCCATGTTACACATAGAGTGCATTTCTCGTATTTAATGTTCGAGATCAGTTCGTCAGAACAGGAATGACGGTGTTTTTTTGACTATTTCACGAAGTTAACTTTTTGTATAAAATGAAGGGGGAAATATTTTTCGAAGATATTTTGCCGTAAAACTTTGAGTTTTATCAAATTTCCATTACAAATGGAGTACATTTTTCACATTTAAAAATCAACACGAGTTCGTTAGAACAGGAACGACGGGTTTCTTTGACCATTTCACGAAGTTAGTTTTTTGTAAAAAATTGTATGGGTATTTACTAAAGCTATATACTATTAAAGCCATGAAGGCTCTATATCTCTAAGTGAATCCTAGATGCGCTAATTAGGGAATGGTATCTCACATCAAAATTTTATTCAAAATTCTCTTGAAAGTTCATATCATTCAGACATTTCACAGAGCAATTTATTTACAAGATCTGGTTTTTCAAGCCTTTATCAAAACTTATTTATTTCCTGCGCAACTTTTTATCGCTCTGAGCTGAACGAATTGGAGGCACTAGAGCCCTACTGAAAAGAAGCGAGAAGCGACGCAGGCTGTGCTGCGCGCCGTGCATGAGAGGCGCTCGCCTCCTGCTGCTGCATCGCTTGCCAGAACTGCGGGGATATCAGGTGAATGAAATGAGGATTGGAAACGCTGCACTTCGGAGATACGTTTACTTGGCGAGAACGAAGACAGGCGAGGTTTACATGGAGGTTTACAGGTGCTCGGACGCGATCGATTAGCCCTATGCCTGAGGGGCCGCGTTCTTATATTAACTCTGAGGCGCATGAGGTGAAGGGGGCATTCGTGCGCACACACATACCTCCCCCACCGCAAGAATAATTGAGAAGTACCCAAAAATTGAAAATTCGAGGGCAAAAAAAAATTTTAAGTTCAAAATCAAACACTGATAATCTAGGTAATGTAAAAACTATTAACATTGGTGCAGCACATCTAGCTGGCAATTACTCGAAATTATTTACTGAAAACATATTAAAACAATTTGATTTAAAAACAACTAAAATAGTACTACTCGCCTGATTTCAGCAACAAAACGCAACACCATATTAAGATATGCAATTATAAAACTCATCAACGCAAAGCAAATAAGAAAAAAGGCAGCGAAGCTGGTTAACAAAACAATGCCCTCCTCTTCAACACTGATAAAATTAAAATACGAGTTGATACAATACTCGATTCATGCTTCGAACTTATAATTAACGTCAGCAATGCTTCGTGGCCACGCATTTAGAACTAGCAATCGCATCAGGAACCATGAATGAAATGCCAGATAACGACAATTTTAAAAATACAATTAAAAGATAGACAACTTTGATTCGCATCAACATAAACAATTCCTTCCGTTACTTCACAGTTGACATGGTTCTTGCAACGAAATAAATGATTAAAGTAATAAACAATTAAAACAATATGTAATTACATCAATAATTTAGAAACCGTGAAGCACAGTAAACGATGCTACTGAGAAACACCACCGAATACCACGATCGATTAGCCCTATGCCTGAGGGGCCGCGCTCTTATATTAAGTCTGAGGCGCATGGGGTGAAGGGGGCATATGTGCGCACACACAATAATTCCGAGCATGCTCCTGTGGTCAAGATTATTTAAAGTGCGGTACGTTCTGATTTCTCTATACTAAATTGGGACGCTCAAATTATCATGGCTTACTAAACATTTATGTTTGCAAAGAATATATTTATCATGTACAATTTTATTTACCAGAAGCGATACAGAAATAGATTGCATTTCAAGTCTAGTACAATGGACACATTTGAGTATAACTACTTGTGGGCCAGAATAAGTTCAGCGACTTCTAGGGCATCCTATCATCAACGCTATTTCAAGGTGTACGGTTATGTTTACCTAATTTACTTAACCTAAAGGCACACTAGACTGATCAATAAATTGATTCTCTCACGATTCGATGCTTAATTTTCTATAAAAATAGTCGACCCTTTAACGTCTGCATTTTTGTACTCATATTACGGTTATCACAACCACTGTCACTAAACTGGCGCCGGCATCAGGTAATCACTGATATCAGGATGAGGAAGGAACTGCCACTCGGCAGTGAACTCCAAAGAACACATTAGGGAACTAATTTAACGAGAAATACCATATATTGAGGCTATTTTCGAAAGAGGCTGTAGAGTCCACTTGGGCGTTAAAGGGTTAATATGGGCTAGATGGGAACAGAATATTATAGAAAAAGTACGCAGTCTCCCTCAAAAAATAACAGAGGAATTAATGGGACGCCCCCGCGCGGGGCCGGACAACCACCCTGAAGGGCGGGGGGCCCAGCGTGAAGCCCGTCACGCCCTCCGTGTCCGGCACCGGGTCCTGGGGCGGCAGGGAGAAGGACAGGTGGGCGGCCAGGCCCGCGAAGAACAGGAAGCTCGTCATGCGCGCCAGAGCCTCCCCGGCGCAGGCGCGTTTGCCTGGGGACAATCACATGGCGCTGTCAACACGTAGTATACAGGCATCAAGTAAAAGCAAATTCAGTTCAGAAATATTACTGCGTAGTTATTTACAGGCATCTTGTATGAGCGAATTCAGTTCAGAAATATTACTGCATAGTAATATACAGGCATCAAGTAAAAGCGAATTCAGTTCAGAATATTACTGCGTAGTAATATACAGGCATTATGTATGAGCGAATTCAGTTCAGAAATATTACTGCGTAGTAATATAGAGGCACCAAGTATGAGCGAATTCAGTAACATTTCCGTATTTGGACAACGTACATTTTTTCAAATGTCTACCATAGCTGCTTAATGGGGAGTTACAGTACATGAAACATCCAAAACCTCAAAATTGTTAACGAAATAACCAGTATTAATTAACGATGTATAACAGTGAGCAAAAGTAACATTATGGAATAAAAAATCATTTAGTATTCATATGCAAAGCCTTCATTGATTTTTGTATATCAATCCTTTCAGATTTTAAACTGTATTCTATTCCGCTCTCCCTCAAAAATTTCTCCCAAGTTCCATATCATTATTCGGAATATGCTATGAATCTCTAGGATCAGATCTCTCAACAAATTTTCAAAGGGATTCATGTCAGAAGATTGGCGAGGCCACTCGAGAACAGTCATGCTATTCTATTGAAGCCATGCCATTGTTGCATTCGATGCACGTTTAATGTTATTGGTCCCCTCAGAAGTAAAGTCACGTTTCAATTTCTGAGAGCTATCAGGAACAAGAAAACGTTGATCCAATATATTTTGCTATTGATTATCTGATGTGACCAATTGCGAATCTTGGTTGAGTACATCATTAAAATTCCGCCTCAAACTTAAATTAAAACATGGATCTTCTTGTAGACCAGTTTCTATGCGCTTCAAGCGATTGGAATAGTAATGCAACGATGTTTTTTCTGCATGAATTTAAGACTCAAATAATCCTTCGCCTTGGGCTGAGCTTTTTTTTCCGAGGTCTATTAGTTAGTGCCTCATTAACTAGATGTGCTTTACAGCAGTACCAACTACCACAAGACACAGTGTGCTAGTAGTGAGAATTACTGTGAGCCACCCGCTGCAGCTCTTTTCCGATAAGTGAGACTAACTGACGGCATAACTGCGGTGACGCGCGCAGTCACGGTGCAAGAAAATTGCATCATCAGCGTTCATGACGTCTGCATCGCTGCATAGGTATAACCGAGCCGAATACTAGAAGACTTGCATCAAAATGCAGTAAACTTGGACTTGCCTTTGGAATTATTATTCAATAGTGTTTGACTATGGTTCGTGAGCTTATTCACCTTGTTTTTTAGCCTTTTCAGTGCTTGTTATAAGTATTTCTGGCGATTGTTCCGACGGATTGTCACACCTTTGCCGAAGAAGGAAATCAGTCTCAAATATACGGGCTAAGACAGCGCGCAAGCTCACCTCTACCGAAGATAATCAAGCGTTCCTCCTTCTTGATGGAGCCGTCAGAAGCGATGAAGCGCTCGGGCCTGAACACATCGGGGTCTCCCCAGTACGCCTCGTCCATCATGATGCTCCGCAGATTTGCGAAGACAACCGCATTTTTCGGAATGCGGTGGCCCTTTGATCGAAAACGAAGATAACATGTTTCATTTGTGGTAATAAATTGTTTAAATCATTTAAATTGCTTAAATTGTTAAAAAGTTGGAATTGTTTAACTTGTTTAAATTATGTTACCAATACCTGCAGCAAAGTGTCCTGCGTGCACACGTGCGGCGTCGTTAGAGGAGCCACGTCTCTGGACCTCATGATCTCCATCAGGAACGCTGTCGTCTTCACCAGTCTGACAAACATGGAACAGCGAGCAAAAATTCATTAATATGGAACAGAATACTTCGGACTGCCAAGTTTACTCCACCAAGTAATCGAGGTTTTGTCTTGTTAGGCTATGTATTCCTTATCGGACTCGCAAAGTTTAGTATTTCTAGCAAATTCTTCTTTCTCTGATAACATACATTGGTGTGTTTTCATATTTAAATCTAACATATTGGTAGATGAACCCTCGAGATTATTTACGTGGTGTGAGTATCTATTTTCGACAAGATTACTAATTTCAATGGCTGATTAAGCCATAAATTGACCGATACAACCGTGAACAGTGAGTAACCTTTTCTTGGCATGAATGCCAGATATGTTGAAAAATATGAACTGCTCTAGTTCTGTGAAAAATTCGGAAATCAAATGCCATTTTGAAAATCCCAATCTTTTCAGTTCGACACAATTCTATTACTATAGCTCACTAATAGTTTTTTTAATGTGAATAAAGTTAGTGGGGGTAGTGTTTGTTGCGTTCATCTAGTAGCACTTCTACCAAAAGTTTACAGACCAATAATGATGCTGATTAATCCCCTTAAAAACAATAAAAGAATCAGTTCCGTTGTGCTCACAACATCTATGCCACGAACGAAAATTGGCCCTCGACCTGGAGGAAACATTTATTAATTTGTGCCCATGAGACTCAGATGAAATCAAAGAATAATTCTAGGTGACTTATGGTATCGCTCGGCGAGCAAGAGTATGGTCTTACAAGTCTACTATGCCATGATGCAGAAATTAGGAGGTAATATAGTCACCGTGAACATATAACAGTCGAGAAATCTTGTTAAATACGAAGTTATCAACCATTTGCTGGCCCTGAGATTTATACAGCAACAGAGCGCGGTAAAAAGACTCTAACTTGAATCGTTCCGCCGGAGAGTCGGTCTATGCTTGCAATAATGTGCAAACCTGCACCATCTTTATCAGCACTCATCGGTGCAGATATCGGTAGCGATCTTTATTCTGGTAATCCTTTTTTATAATTTTTGTTTTTTAATGATATTCAATATATATCAATTCTATCTCAATGTTATTTTTTCACTAACTTTAATAGAACTCATGTTCACAAAAATTAGAAAGTCATGGCTTACTTGGGCTTGTCTTCAATGGTCGGGAGATGCTGCCCGGTAGACTTGAGGTGTTCGTCCAGCTCTTTTTGGATGGCCGCTTGCCAGTCGGGGTATAGACACAGGAAAAGTACGCAAAACCCAACCAGGGATGAAGTGGTTTCTGCTCCAGCTGTGAATAGGTCGTTGCTAAGAGCTATCAGCTGGGACTCTGTGAAAAGAAAGTTCCAAGTTTTAGAAATATGTTTTGAGAACATTTCAAGAGAGTGATCTCAAAACTGCTCGTTCGAAAATTTACAAGCTCAATTAGTGATTCCATGGCTTCTGTTTTTCAAGATGAAACCATCAAGCCATTTGACGCTGGATGAAAAACTTAGCAAGTTCATGCTCAAGACAGTAGTAGCCCAGCACCGAGAATTTCATTGGTCAGAAGCTGCACGGAAGAATAATGATCAAATTAAGATACTGCTGGGATAAATTGAAAATGAAAATATAATGAAGAAAAATACGAGTGCACTAAACTTTCCTTCTATTACACTGTGCAACACTCAAAAAAGTACAAAAGATCTGTGGGAATTTTTTTGCAAAATGACATAGGAAATCTTTGTCTGGCCTTCTTTTTGTTGAATTATGCACAGTTTTTGCAGAACTGTCACTGTAGAGAATTTCAGCAAAAACAAGGCAGAATTACATTTTTCATGCCATTCTGAATTTGGAAATGGCTTCATTTTCCTCGTACTTTTTCAAGCGTTGCACAGATTTAGTATGGTGTGCTTACATTTGACTAAATTTATCACTCAAGACTTTATAATTCAGAGCTTGGGTTTAACATTTTTACTTTCAGATCTTATATTTTTTCAACAATGAATGTATGACAGTGCAAAAATGATGCGAACAGATAATGCTATTTTTGGAAATTATCGTCCAGTGTCACGACCAAACATGTTTGAGATGTACGCAACAAAAACTCAGCTTCAAAAAATTATTGTGATTACGAACTCGTCACACGAGCAGCTGACGATCAGTTCACCATGATGTTCACCTCTAGCTTTTCTTTAGCAAATGTTTTTAAGCAGGTTGATCACAGGGAAAGCTAAATTGTAAAATATCACCTGTTAAAATAATAAGTTTTCAACAGACTCCAGCAATTCTCCATTTTCCCAAGCATTAAAATTTGGAAAAAAGACATTTTCTTCATGATTGAGCATCGTAAATGCACGCTGAGGACGATGAATCTCACCCGTAAATGTTGGATCGCAGTCGGGTTTCCGCATCTCATTCACGTAGATTCCTAGGAAGCTATTCTTGTTGTCTTCATCATCCACCTTCTTGTGATCCTCAATTGCTTTCTGTGATGACAAACAAGTTGTACCTTTAGTAAAGCAAAATAATTGGACTCAAACGTTATTTCATTTCATTACGTACAACGCACTCTTGTGTTGTACCAAAATGGTGTTCATTCAACATCAGGTGTCATTTCTTTGCTGGTTCTGACGCACCACACTTGATGTTAATACATCCTCTTGAATTCGATATATTTCGTAGCCAGTTCGACTAGTTGATATGTGATAACCTCAACAAAAATCCTACAAATACATGACCATTTTTGTCAAATATGTGAACAAATTTTTTCACGTCTGCTTTATAACAAAAAATTTAAGTGTATAAAATCTACATTGTTAGGAACATACCATTTTACATTTTACGCAGAATACACACAATTGAACTACTCAAACTTTCTTAAGACTTGTTGATCCTATGAAGGGCGATGGTTACGCAGCGCATTTCTGTATCGTTGGATTACATTATGAGACTAAATCAAGTCTTTGACGGGTACTATTTCCGGCATAAAAACAAACAAGAAGTCTTTAGCCATTATAACGCAGGAAAGAGTGATATATACTGGCACACATGAACACAAGTTCACATTCATACACACTCATGCAATCATTTTAAATTTTCCGGACGAAACAAACATAAGTACACCATCATAAAGAGCCAAAAGTTCCTAGTTTGATTATTTCATAATTTGCCGACTGGTTCTATGAATTTGGGAAATGTTCTTAATCATACGGGAATACTTTGGGAATAGAAAATTTGCATCTACAAAATGAACTTAATGACAATGAAAAAAATTGCTAAATAAAAATGAAAGGCAAAAATATCAAGTTTTTGACACTCCTAACATGTGGTCATCTGCCTACAATGATGCAGTGATGTCTTTTCGGCGATGACGAACATTGATATCTCGTATCTACGTCTGCAATTCTTCTTAACATTCTTCCCAACATTTCTTATAGTACTTGTAATAAATCTTTCATTCTATTAGACCTTCCAATATTTTTCCCACATTTTCTGTGGATTTACGAATCATCCGCGCATATCAATCAATCGTAAAAGTATTCTCCTAATTGTTCACCGATGTCATTGTACAGCAGTGAGTGTCATCCTGCATATTACCGCAAATTGTTCGTAAGAAACTCGTTCATTGCGTTGAACATCGTTACTTAGCGGTTCCTTATCTTACCTTATCCATCAATACATTGTTTTTACCTTACCCATTAATACATTGTTTTGTACGTTAGGATTTTGCAAGGAACAAAAATGGTCACACTGATTGGTCCCCACTTGACTTCACAGCCACACAAGGCGTCTCGCACCTTCACCTCAATTTTTTTTAAATCCATGCCATTCTCACCTCCAAACTTGGCGTTTAGCGGGCATGCCTGATAATGTGTGCAAAATTCTTAAATCCAGTCAATGAAAAGGAAATTTCAGCAATACACATATCTGCACCGACAAGTCCTGGAGCTTACCTTGAAAATGTTGGAATGCCTTTAAAACGCTAGTAATTTTTATCAGAGTTTAAATGATCTTTTAATTTTTTTGCTTTCGTACATTTACTTATTTCGTATAAAATTTTTGAAATGATTTTTTACTTTCGAATATACGTTCATAAATATATATACACACATTTCTTCACCGACAAGTCCTGGAGCTTACCTTGCAAATGTTGAAGTGTCTTTAAAACGCTAGTAATTTTTCATCAGAGTTCAAGTGATTTTTAACTTTTGTGTATAATAAGCAAGCACACAAGAAGGTTGTCAGAAAAATTCTGAGGGCTTTTCACATGTAAAAGGTGACATGTACGATCAATGTCTCAACGAGGACACCACGGACATTATTGACTAGAATACGTTTTGAGTAGTTGTCTTCGTGAACATTATGAAATTTCTCAAGTTCTTGGGCTCGGTATTTTCATGAAAAACAGATTTTTTATTTAAAGTTATAAAAAATTAAAAAATGAATTTGTTTTATTTTGTGCCATAAGGAAATCACAAATCAAACACCGGTCACTGCTTTTCTACCAGGGAGTTTTTGAGAGATGAATATAATATTACTGTTTGGGTATCCTACGAAACAAAATTTTCATGTAC
>JACJUY010005160.1:20049-38701 GCA_014220935.1 Platorchestia sp. MABIK
CAAATAAGGGGTGTGGACTAGTAACTATTTAAAAGGTAGACAGACATATAAGAAAACTGCTGGTTAGCTATAAAAAATAAACACGAAACAGCATGTTTGACCTCAGATTTGATAATCAAGATTGCTCCGGAAAGAGATGAACAGAAGTGTATTGGAAATACACCTCACATGCAAGCCCACTAATTATTTTCATTTTCTACACTGCACGCTAAATGGCACCTATTTCCACTGACGAAATTATACTCTTGATCTTAAAGAGGCACTACCAGGGCAGAGAATGTCAATGGCAGCCGACTTAGCTCGGCACTCAGCCAAAAATTTCGTTTTCCGAACATCGAAAGAAATGAAAAAAAAAAAAAAAAATAGGTAACGACGACATAAGAGATGCCAGTTGTGGGAGCTCAAGATCTTTCGATGTAACACTTCTAAAGTGATGTTTTCGACTCAGGTTCACTCCTTGAGTAGTTGTTCTCGTGATAACATTAGCAAAATTAGAAGAGCCTATTAGCGGGTAATTTAAGTAACGAGATAAAAACCAAAGCTTTAACAGATTTCTTAGAATTATTTGTGAATTTAATAATTTATGGTGACAATAGCACATAGTTCGAGCATACCATCCCGTAGAAGTTCAAAAAGCCTTCATATCCCCTGTAGAATGTTGAATCGCTAGAACCTGTTTTTCGGCAACACCCACCTGTTAGGAAAGGAGACACTTCATTATTCCAGTGCTGCAAGATGGAGTTCCAAACACCGTTCATAGACCCCGAGACGTCGAACATGGCAATGTTGTAATAACCACTGTTCTGTGAGCGACCCGCCGACGCTGTCGGCAGTGACGAAGGGATGCATAATATGCTGTGGCTTTTGATTTGTCCATCAGCAGCTGGCGCCACCTCTAGACGGTGAATGATTGGACTCGTCATCTGAAAGTAAGAATTATTCTATTACTCTATTACAGTAAAGGAACTTAATCAACAATATGATAGATTATAAATTAATTTTAACCTCCCTTTACCAAAACTAAGATGTTCAGAAGGCACTATTTAGTACGGAGTAAGGAAACGCGGAATCTATGCACAAAGGGTGTTCCCGCAACGGATCCCGTGCGCATAAAAACAGTAAGATAAGAAGGAAGGTTATGAAACAAGATAAAAGTTGGAAAAAAAGAAAAAAGTCAGAGGTGCTGAAAAACAGGACAGCAGTGAACCGAAGAAACTTGGTCCTTAGCCAAACAAAAAAACAGTTTATTTCAACAAAAAGAAGGCTTTCCTAACTCTCAGCTCAGAACCTCACATTTTCCCCCTTGGAGCGCTAATTCCCATAGATACAAAAAAACTGAGGGTTTTTTTTGCAGGAAAAAATCAATAGTTAAAATTCCAACTAAGGCTGCTTTTCATAGCTGAATTTAACGATTTCATATTCGGCCGTCCAAAAATTGAGACCAATTATCAATATGACCGGATTTTCTAACTTCCATTGAACAAAAAATCCAGAGAAAGACGATGACACCTACATGTCTACTGTTCTCGAGTGAACTGTGACATACATAATTCCCAAAATGCCTAACCTAATCGATCAGAAGGTCTCTTCCGATAAATTCGTTACTCAATATTTCCTTCAGCGATCAATTCGTTTTCTTAACGAATAGAGCTATGTAAGATGCAAGCATTTATGTTGACAAGAAATTAAGTTTTCACTATGATCAAATATAAAAAAATCTGAATTCAAATTCCATGCGGATGGCGCATTGCTTCTTATGACAAGAGCCCGCACTACACTGCAGCGCAACTATGCCCACACAGCCCCTCAGTTCGACGCGAGCCATTGATTCACTACTTACACCACTACAACACACTGGGTTGCCCAGGCAACTCTAAGATGCACTTGTGGTAAAAAAAACTAACGAGCTTCGAACATGAAAGTAAAAGAAGTAAACTGGATAGGTAGCTCACATTAAGAACTTTCAAACCTTATCTTCGGTTGTTTGAAAAGGTCTACTAGACGTGTTTTTCGTTTCTTTCTTTTCAATACTTTTGTCTCCATAAACTGTTCCTTTCAACCCAGGCTAACCTCTCTGGTTTCACTTTTAAAACATTACAATAAACTCGTGAAATTAGATTTGCTGTAATTGACACCAAAATCATGAATAAGAACACTTCTGCCAAATATTCAACTGATTATTTTATCTGACAATAATGGCTTTCGAATGTAGTTTTAAAGAAGAACTTAATTTTCAGAGGCGAGAATGCATATCATGTACGCGAGATAGACACGGGTGTAAAAACAACTGGTTTCCTCACCCCTTCGGATACTTCAGAGAAGGTTTAACCGAATTAAAGAACGGAGACAGCATCTTAAATGCACAAAAAAAAATTTTTTGACAAGTTCATTTACAAGTATCGACATTCAACGACAGGAAAGCACGAGTAAAGGAACAGTTCAATGCACAGAAATATTCACGAAATTCTACTCAAATTTTTACGCAGCAAGGGCAAATAGTTATTTCTGCTTACGCTATCACAGCAGTTCAGTAGCACGTACGAAATGCAGCAACGCTAATGATCTGAAAATTATTTTTAGGAACGAATTGAAGTAGAAGTAAGCGAAAAGCACGTTTTCACAACGCAAACGCTCGATGACTAGATTTTTCAAGTTCGTTCAAGCCTCCCTAATCACAACAGAGGGGCTTCCAGAGGAATAATTTAGTATGGAATTCAAAAAGTGGGTCCACACCTTACGCATAGAAACGAGACAAACAAGAACATGAAACAAGATGAAAGTTGAAGAAGAAAACGATAGGACAGTAGTAAATTGAGAAATGCATGTTCCTTCATGAAATAAAAACCTATTCTGCTTAACACATTCATTGCGGTAAAACCCACCGGTGGGTCGTGCTCAAGTTTTTCCAGCTGAAAAACAACCCATCGATGGGTGTTTGAAAGTTTTCCAACGATCTTTTTAAATTAATGGTATTTATTTTACCCAGTTAATGTTTGCTATTTAGAAAATTTTAAAAACTTTTAGACTTCAAATTTGATTTCGATATTGAACTTCAGTCTAACCCATCGTAGTCAATGTGTTGAAAAAGGCGCCTTTCGTAATTCACTCGGGACCTCACATATTTCCCTTGGGAGCGCTAATACCCATCCCTTCAATAGCTGTGTACGCTTGAGGAAAAAATCCCCCGCAAGATCACAAATAACTGCTTTTAACATGTGCTAAAAAACATATCTTCCACTAAAAAAAATCCTGGCCACTCGCGGTCAAATTAAGACCTTTCATCAATACTTGATTTTAGGTTTTGCTCTACTAAATCAAGTTCCTTAAATCGATTGCGACAGTTCACTACATGTCGTCACAGATGTGGTGCAATTATTCAGATGAACAGACGTGAATCGAGGATAGTATTCATCGGGAAAAAAAAACATTTCACCGTACATGCCATCAGGCTAACCAAAATTTTCGTCCTCCACCCACCATCATCCCTACACACACGCACGCGCGCACAAACACGCAAAAGCCACACACCATTAAAGGAACAGATATAACGGTCATTAGAAAGATAGATAAGAGATCACCAACCAACTACAAGTATAGCAGACCTCGAGGCTGTTAGATAAAGAAGTGTTCCACTGGTGAGTGTCAGCGCTTCAAGACACACTATTGAACTAGTTCGTTTGCACTCTTCCCGACCATGCGCACTCGATATTTTACCTCTCCAAGCCGCTGTCCTCAAAAGATTAGATTATATGTTAGTTTAAGCCTCCCTAATCGCCACAAAATAGAGCGTATCGAAGAGAGGAAGGCACCATTTCGAATGGAGATAAGTGAATACGGAATCTATGCAGAAGTGGCATAGAAACAGTTGAGAAAGAAGTTCATGAAGCAAGATATGAGTTGAAGAAGAAAGTAGTAGGTGCTGAAAAAACAAGACAGCGGTGAACCGAAAAAAGGTGGTCCTTAACATAACATAAAAAACCTTTTATTTCAACTTACGTACTCTCAGCTCGGGCCCTCACACATTTTCCTCCTGGGAGAGCCAATTCCCATAGATACAATAGTTGTATCTCCCTGAGGGGCGCTGTCCTCAAAATGAGATAAACATTATACTAACATGCCTCGGCATTTTTCTATAATATAAGCAAACCTCAATATTTACGAGAATAATGCACCAATATGAAATACAAACATTTTCAAAAAATTCATTTTCAAGACAAAAGCTTTAAAAGAAATTGAAGGAAATGTTTACTTATTGACAACCTAACGCTAAAATTGAAGTAACATTCTAAAAGATCACATTAGATGTTAGTTTAAGCCTCCCTAACCGCAACAAAAGCGTTCCAAAAAGTGGAAAGAACTATTTAGATTGGAGTTGTGGGAATGTGGAATCTATACATAGGGTGCATAGAAACAGTGTGTTAAGAAAAAGTTCGTGAAACAAGATAAAAGTTGAACAAGAAAGAATGAGAAGCTGAAAAATAGGACAGCAGTGAATCGCCTATCTAAACATAACGTTTAGCGGGGGACCTCACATATCTCCCTTGAAAGCCCTAATTTCCATAGATATAATAGTTATATCCCCTGAGGGGGAGTAACATTCTACAGGGTGGTGCAGAAGTTACTGACTAATGAAAAAAATTCACAACTTTTTGTTTCTGAAAATTTTTATTTTTCTGATCATTTGGAACTACATTTCCAACAACACCATGCGTAGATATAGCAGCGAGGAACGAACCATCATTGGAGAGTGATACTAGGAATCAAATCTAAATTATGCAACATTAGGAATACATTAACCTCAATCATTTAATTCCAACTAGTGACATGGGTATTACGATATCGTCTCTCTGGTAAATCGAAATAGGACAACTTGCGCAAATTACATAAAAAATTTCGGATTTCCCCGTCGCGTATCCAAAATGACTAGCCTCTGCTTATGAAAAAATGCAAACAGCGTAGAAAATACAGAGAAAATGCATCACGCATGATGATGATGATAAGCAGCCTTCTATAAATGTGAGGATAAACTCTACTTGCACACGAACGTTCTGAGCGCACGTGCCTGCTGCCAAATGCACAATGAAGTCCTTGCCACGTGTTGCCACTGGTCTCCTGACGTGTTCTCAACGGAACACATCGATAGGAATGTAAGACGACTTTCGATAATTCATAGTCACTAAATTCAAAAAGTGTTGATGTTCTTGGAATTGCGAACATGTTCCTAACTAAGACCATTCCTGCCTTCTTGTGTATCATCGAAGTGAACACACCAAAGCAGTCATTTTGTGCAACACTGATACTACGTCACAACTTCGAACCTTCCCTAGTATCCGAGTTCATGAGACGAAACAGAATACTATCAGTCATTCATTAATCGTAGATGTTTGGACACCGGCGTTAAGATTCAACACTCAGTAGTGCAAATCTTGAATAAAATGAAATGCATTTGATGAATGAGTAAACTTTCCTAGACACCGAACCAATATTATATGAAGTTTCCTTCAAGAATAAATAGTAGAAACAGTAAATGAGGAACACATTAACTGACATATGAAAAAAAACTTATATAATTCGAATTTTAGCCTCATAACTTCATAGGAATGATATCGAAATAAACTGTGAACATGCAAATATACAACAATGACCTAATTAGGTAACCAAAAAAATAACTTGAAAGAGTATAAATAACGATGAATGTTTACATACTAGTACAAGAGAAGTTTGTTCACCATGAATACCGCAACAAGACAAAATTTACAAAATGGAATAACCGGAGGCACACTGCGGAATGCTAAGTTACCAAGGTTTGAATTCTTAGTGAGGAAGAAATAGCATTATACTTCCTCGTAAAATTCAGGTTCTAGCATGTGCTATTAAATAAAGCATTTGAAATGCTAAAAAAACACTATCCAAAAAATAGGTACTTCTGAATCTTTCAACGCAAAATTAAAGCTCTCAGAAGTGAACTACTATTCTGCAGTTAAGAGAAAACCTTAATTACGCCTTAGAACGAACAATGGCTGTGCAGTTGAGAGGCAGCTCATAAGCTAAGGACAGTACAAGTGTTATGAATTTCTCCAAGGTTGAAAAAACATCGATAAACCAATTAGTATAACTAAACACATATCGAAAATTGTACAGTTTCTCATCTATATATTTCCTCAAGATGCCATCATTGGTACGATTTAAATAATACTACAGAGAACATATTAGATTTAGAAACAAAAAAAATTTAATTGGTTTTAATTTTTCAGCTATATTAAAGGTGTTTAAAAGGAAGGTGTTTTAGCATCATGGAAACGAGGAATCTACGCAAACGCGCCTCTCTCACACCCTGACACTTAGAAAAAGCAAATTTCATGAAACAAAACGGACGTTGAACGAAAAATTCAATGAGAGCTAAAAAACCAGCAGTATATGAAAAAATGCTCCGCAACAAAATAAAAACTTATTTGATTTTATCAATGAGATTACCCCACCTAACCTTCAGAGCGGGATCTCACTTCTTTCCCTTGGGAAAGGGAAATCATACGGACTTTTTGTTAAAACAGTGGCATAGTAATCAGTAGCTTCCTATCTCCGCATAACTCGTACACATATTTAAAGTAAAATCGAGACACCTTGATATTAATGCTTAGTTACAGCTAGCTGAGATTTCCCAATTTAAAACTTCAATAATTATTGTGAAACCGATGCTGTGAGCGCCGGGGATGCGTAACATTGAAATGGCCTTCTGATTGCAATGACTAACTTCGACACGGGAATGAAACAT
This sequence comes from Platorchestia sp. MABIK, assembly GCA_014220935.1. Classification (NCBI taxonomy): domain Eukaryota; kingdom Metazoa; phylum Arthropoda; class Malacostraca; order Amphipoda; family Talitridae; genus Platorchestia; species Platorchestia sp. MABIK. Next base: position 26,822 of record JACJUY010005160.1, read on the forward strand.
GTTAGATTGACAGGTCAAACAATAGTCAATGAGACAGCTATGAGAAGATCGGCAGTGACAACGATTTTTATTGACAGGTCTAACAATGGTCAATGAGACAGCTATGTGAAGATCGGCAGTGACAACGGTTTTTATGCAAGATTTCTTTTTTATAACGATAACTTTCACTTGAAAATGCTCTTCAAGAATTAAGTTGATGCAGAATAGATGGAATGGGATATTGAAACACAGAAAAGCCTTCATTTGCTGCCTTAGTTACACGCGTACCAGAGTAGTAACTCTTTAAATCTGTGATAAAAAATACAGCATTAAACATGACCAACAAAATGTTTTCATAGAAGTCAAAAATTTACTTGATTTCGCGGAAACTGATGCACTAATCAATAACTAAGAATAATTAATGTACATAAACGCATTGGTCGTAATTTGCAAAGCTGGGCGTTATCGCGATAAATTATCGCGATACTGTATCGCGATAACGATTTCGGGTTATCGGTTATCCGATAATTTTTTTCCCCGAGTTATCGATTTATCGGTATCGCCGATACTTTTGGTTCCAAACTATCGATAATCGATAATTTCAGTTTTTCCCGCTGGGATTCGACATGACGGGGTGGAACGAGTTCGGGACAATTACTATACGTGTAGGATGTACGTGTTTTGGTGTAATAAAGTTGGCCTCTTTTGCGACCTTTTTGATCAAAAGTGTGGCCTCATGTGGACTGGGACATCTGGCAACTAATATCGTTATCGCTAGTATCGGAATTTTGCATTTATCGATTTATCGGTTATCGATTATCGGCGATAAATTTTTCGCCAATTATCGATTTTCGGTTATAGCCGATGTTTTCGTTATCGATTTATCGGTTATCGCGATAACGTTTTTTCGTTATCGTGCCCACCACTGGTAATTTGCAACAAAGCAGTGTGGAACGACGAGACTCATTTCACTATATCTTAGCAAGTATTAAGCCTTAACTGAACTAAATCGTTTTCACCTACAATTATTTTTGAATGTAATTTTATAAAAACTTGATGGATTTGGTTTGACAGAAAAGAACGCAGGACAAAACATTTATCCTTTCATTCCCTAGATATTTCTGCATCACCGAAGGAGCCGCTCACTGTGTTGGACCGCCCACACCAGTACCGGGATCGAACCGGCTTCTCACCCGCACGGCGGCACCCACGTCAAGTTCGCACATTTTCATGTACGTGTGTGGTAGCGTCCGTGTGCGTGAGGGATGCGTCTTGTCCACTGGTCCAGGGTTTATCTCATTGCCAGAAGTCGCTGTTTCGTCTTTAATGCGTTACGAGATGTCGCAATGCAGTTAGATTATGCGCTTACCTGCATCGTACATCGTACAGGTTGCTTGCTGACTTCAACTCATTCTAGTATAAAACAACATTGTAGTATTGGTTCCTGTGAACAAATTATTGACATTTGCAAATTTAAAATATTAGATACTTGTACCGCCAACTTAGACCTACGTATTTTAGAGTCATTATTCATTCATAAACTCAAATTTCTCTCCATGAAATGAAGAATGCATACCCTCTGAAGATAATCAACCGATAAATTATTATTATCATATATGTATTTTTTTGTGCTTATATTCTGCGCTTCTGTAATTTGGGGTGTACTGACTTGTCTATTATTATATTTGCGGACTTTTTGTTGAGAATGAGCCAAGACTCGAAACGTTCAAAGTAAATGCTTTTAAAGTACTTCTTCTCCATTTCGTTCATTATAAATGATGAATAATTATAAAATAAGTAAATAATGAAATAAAGTATCACATATTGAAATAAATATTATTACCTGTAATTGTCTTTAACTTATAATATACTTTTTATTACTCACTAGGGAAGTTTTGAAAATGACATTAAATATCGTCTTATATATTATAGTTGTCAAGTAAAGACAAAAAAAATCAACAAACTTTGTAGTGTTGAGTAGTGTGGTCACAAGTTTAAATATTCATTTAAAAACTGTCTCATTTTCGCCAGCGCAACTGAAAAGAATTCCGCGTTAATGAAGCATTATCCTTGTATGTCATATATGACAGGGGAAGTGGTTTGTACAGAGGCTGTACACAATTTCCTGACTCAAACGAAAAAGGTGCAATATTTGTGATGAAATCCATAGCATTTATTACTTTGTGTGTAAGCGTTAAGCTTCCTTTGTCCCTAATGTGCGCATAGATGTTCTTTTATTTTGCACTTTACGACCAAAATTACATTAACGAAAGGGAAGTGCCAATTAATTATACTGATCTGAGCACATAAAATTTTTTAGTCAAATTTTCTAAGTAAAGTTATCGAATTCAATTGGCGTAAATATGCAAAAAATGCGACTTTCAAAACGCTTCAGCACTAAAAAATTTTTTAATTCAATTGATATTGCACTTGGTAATTTCTCAAATTAACTACCAATTTATAATAGAAACTAAATGAGATTTGTATTGTTAACACTACATTGTGACATACGAACAATACATTATGACATGCGGTAGTATCGCAGTAACTGCGCTGTTATTTGGTTTAACTTATTGTATGATGTGTCGTTTAAAACGGCAGTAACTTCTAAGTGTAAAATGAAACATAATGTATTTCATTTTATTATTAAATGATACTTTTATAGCAGAGCTATAGAATAACAAATGTTCGCACTAGAGTTAAGTCACACAGCGACGTGTGGCAGCTGTTGAAGTGCGCATGGTAGTAACTCATATTATAATGTTTGTCGTTTAAAACCGCAGTGACTTTTAAGTGTAAAATAAAACACAATGTATTTTATTTTATCATCAAATGATACTTATATGACAGAGTTATAGAATAATGATTGTTCGCACTAGAGTTATGTCACACAGCGACATGTGGCAGCTGTTGAAATGAGCATGGTAGTGATTCTGGGTAGTGGTGACGAGCCGTACGCGTACACGGACTAGCGCACGCACGCACACTCAGAATGTGCGAACTTGACGTGGGTGCCGCCCGGCGTCACGCTCTCCCAATTGCGCCATGCAATACCATGGTGACCATCGCCACAGAACCTTTGCCATTGCCAATACTAAACTGAACTATTGACCCTTCATTCCAGTGTCATGTTTCTTGGAGACCGGCAAGTGATGAAAAATTTACTCAGCAAGGAACTCAGTTTTCTCGTAAATGTAATGAACATGTTATTCATTCGCGCCTTGTTTGTCAAAATATTCCCTCTCACGTTTACAAAGAGCTTACAAAATGAGAAATTTAAAACTACACTAATCTTGAAATTCCGTGAGCAAAAAAATAATAAACTTCATATATGTTGGGTTGGAGACTTCTGAACACTAAATATGTTTTCTACAGAGTAGAGGCAAGAGGATACCATTTAGCACGTAGTTAGGAAATTGGGGAATCTATGCACGAGTTATGTCCCTCCACATGACCTCCGTGAATTGAAACAGAAAACGTCAGTAAAATAAGAGACAAGTAAAAAAAACCAGTTACAGAAAAAACAACTGTGAACCAAAAACAGATCCCCATAACTTAAAAACCCTAACTATGTAAATAAAAATAAGGCCAACTCAACCTTCACCTCTGGTCCTCGCATTTTCCTCCTGAAAGCACTTATTTCCCAAATACAATAGTTTTACCCATTTGAAGAGATAAAGTTATAAAAATAAACCCTAAGAACACGGAAAAAATACTGTAAGGTACTCCTGTCCTAAACTTGCTGTACTCAAGAAGACCTCAAAGAATTTAGTTAATTTTACAGGGGAAACAACTAAAGCACTAACTAAGAAATACACTTCATTAACAAGCGGATGAGTTAAAGAAACCTAATCTGTGCACCTAATGTGCTTAAAATAGTATCTTATTTCAAATTTTGAACTCAAAGCGTCTCTTCGTTCAGACAACACCTATCCTGATGAAACAAACTACCTCACGCAAGAACGTTTCCAGGCACAACTATCGAAAGAGTTGCCAACGTTCACAAGAGAAGCATCCCATCTGCAGTTGAAAACGCCCCTACCATGGCCTCAGCTCAAGCAAGACAATCGGAATTATCATGTCGATTAATTCAGAATAAGCAAAAAGAGAGATCTTAAAAGCCTCCGTAATTTTCTACCAATTTTTTATATATATAATTATTGTGATAATTCATCTTCAAGCTCTTAGCTAAGTCATCATTTTGCTGAATCGTTAACGTGATATCGGAAAAACACACTAGAGTAACGCACGACATTCGTTTTCAGCAGAGAGTATTTACTTCCTACGTGCAGCATCCAGTTATAATGAAGAGTCAAAAATACTTAGCACTCGGATAAAAAAGAAATTGTCCTCATGATGAAGTATTCGATAACTAAGAATGGAGGTAACTAATAAACCATGTCTCTTTAAAAACATTCGGTCCAAAATTATTGTTATTAATATTTTGACATTCTTTGCCGTCACCCATCACAACATTTATTGTTTCACACGAAACAAAATGTATAATCGAAACAAGAGGTGAATCTCCAAACACTTATAGATAAATAAAAATGCAATCCTAACAAAAATACAATGGAAATTAGTTGCAAAACGATAGTTTTAAAAATTATCACTGGGGAGAAAAAACTAGACAGGTCTTATGTCTTCAAACGAGATATAAAACCAAGAAAACGGAACAAGATATCTTAAGGAAAAGAATACTTTTATTCGACAAATACACTTATAGAAATCAACTTTCGGTTCAACACATTGATGGAGAATCTCAGTGGTAAAAACAAATGGAGCCAGAAATCACGAACCTCGACGTTCAACTATTACTTTTTTGAACAGATATGAGGTAGGCTGACACACATCCACGTTTCAAGGACGGCAGCATGTTACTGACAGACTGACTGAATACTACGCCGCTGTTACCGTGGCCACAGATATGGCCGCCATAGTGCTGCAGCTGAAAGCACTGGCCGTGTGAGTGTGCGGCACGGTATGCGGCTACCATGCTGTGCAGCTGGTCGCTAGAGGAGCACACCACCTGGTAGTTGGACGGACGAATCGTAGTTGTTCTGCCATTTTTGTTTTCATCTAATTCACATTCAACTTTTCCATAGCTCTGACATCTCTGTTTTCTTACCCAAATCTCACACCTCATCTTGGTTTGTTAGTTGTATCATGAAAAATCTCGCTAAACATAGATTCTTAGTAAATACTGTAACCTTTATAGCTGTTCAATTATGGCAAGCGTCACAAACGCCTTGAAAATATCTTATATTGATTCATTCGATCAAATGGAACGAACCGAGTGGGAGGGTAATTCGAGGTTATTTGTAGCATGTTAAATAAACAACATTTTTGGAAAAAATGCAATTATTTGGATAAAATTTTAGGCCAAAAATACCCCGAAATCAACTTTTCGAAGCAGTTATTCCGGTATTTTATACCGGAATTTTAAAATGTTTTATACCATTATACCATTTTATACCATTTTAAAATGTTTTATACCATTTTCCTGGTTCTCTCTTTTTTATTGAAATCAACTTTGGCTAAACGAGAGCCTTCATTCCAGTTCGAAAACGTTGCTAAGCTGAAATTAGGTCCTCTATACTAACTTCGGAAATAACCAATACAATGGCGCTTTCAAAAAATTAGTCCACATCGTTTTAGCTTGTGTATGTCTAAATTAGTAGTCATGAAAAACGTATGTAAAAGTTAAGAACAATCCTCAAACAAGTATGAAACATGTTCACTTTCTGTATGATCATGTAGTAGCTTACGTGACCCAACGACAATACAGAGTGAACGTGTTCCATGCTTATTTGAAGTATAACGTAACTAGGCACAAATCATGGCTGATGCAGTGAAACAGTGCGGCGAAGGGCTGAAAAGTCAACTACTTCATAGCTAGATCCAGCTATTTTTGGCTAAAAATGGCGCTCTATTTCGGCTATAAATCTAGTTAGTTTACAATACAAGTAAATATTTCTAGCTATATTTACGAAAAACATACTCGTATATTACTGGTTCATATAACATCATGATTGTTTGACAACACTTTCAACATGAAAAAAAATTCTTGTATACCATTCAAACGAAAATTAAACGTGTTCAATCTTGGTTAAAACATGCTCTGTTTCGTTGCAGTGTTAGTAGGAGAGATCAATTATTGCCAGTTATCACCAGCGATTTGTCGTTGTATACCATCTGCTCTTGTTTCATAGTTAATTAAATGTGCCTCTACTCTATGCCAGCGGATCTCTATTACGATTCAGTGATACACCCCGTAAGAAATATAGCCCATTTGCATAACCCCAACCTATAGTTGCTTAAATTTAACAAAATGCAAAGAATTTATGTATGCATTGAATCTTGTACACTAAAAACCTATAATTTTCAAGGGGTAAGCACTCTGCATATCATTGAGGGCCGGTTTCAATTTGTGTATATACAGAGACTCTAGCATGCGCAGTTCACAAGAATTCGAAGCATAATCTAAAATTTTAAATCGCTCGTTACTGATAATTTGTTCACATGGACCCATACAGTGCTGCCTTATGTTGGAATGGGAAGGTGTCCCTAACGGGCGTCCCGTGCGATGACTCCTTCCGGCATGCTCAGCGACTCTCATAAATAGTGCTCGGTGGGTTGATCCCACATACCGCGATGCGCATGCGCACAACTAAATTCATAAATGAGAGAAGACCGCAAGCCCTTGGGAACAGATAAACAGAACAATTGTAACAACAGCACTTTAGTGTTGCGTACAATTTTACCTTTGCAAGAAGTTGAAGTATTGACAACACATGTCACAAGTCACAACCTTTGTAATATCAATTGTATTCCTAATAACTAGAGGTTATCTTTTTACTAAGAAAATTGTATCAAACAATCTAAGACTTTCTTCATGAACAATACGAACAGCATTTGTTCTAATTTGTTTTTCTTATACGTTAAAGCTACACATTACAAATCGTTGTTTGTGCCACTACAAAAATATCTCAGTAGAATTTCAGCACCATGAAATATCAAGCATTATAAATATTGAAACTCAGTTACCAGTATGTTGAGCCTCCATTTCTATACTAATAGCTTAGAAAAAGACATATAAACCGCCATGGTTTAAATGTTAATACTTAGTTTCAAAACGTAACGTATCAACCATCCTAATTTATCACTTTCAGTAATTCTGCTTGTGTTACCGAATGTCAGTTCATTCATACTTCAAAGTGGTGCAAAAAATACGGCATTTACACTGCGTGTCAAATTGTTAACGAGAGAACATTTTTTTCAAATATTTCAGCAGAACAGAGGTATTTTTAATAAAATTGGCAGGGAACGCTGGCAAAATTGACATGCGCGTAACGGAAAAAACAGGAATGTTTACACTTCGTAAAACATTCCAATTTTTTCCGGTATGCGCATGTCAATTTTGCCAGCGTTCCCTGCCAATTTGATTAAAAATACCTCTGATTTGCTGAAATATTTGAAAAAACGTCGAAACAGACCACCTCGTTATTTATTTGGTACACCTTATATTGGTGTGCCAAATAAATAACGAGGTGGCCTGTTTCGATGTTACATTGGGTCGTAAAGGTGGTATAACTAATTCAAAAAAGAGCACTTTTACCTCGCAATTTGCGAAAGGTGATACTCTCAAAATATCGAAAATGATAGGAAGATACCATTAAACTGTGAAGAACTTTGTCAGTGATTTTGTGAAAGTACGCAAGAGGACTGACAAAAGTAAATCAAGAGTTGTTTTACGCCGTTCTCTGCTACATATTAAACGTGAGGTTAATAAGAATCCTGGAATGACAAGTAGAGAAATTTTTGAGCAAGCCAGATTAAAAAAATGTCTCTAAAAGTACTCGATGTCGCCGCCTGAAGTAAGTAGCAAAATCAGTTAAGCCTGTGACTAAGCCGCCATTGAAGCAATTTCATGTACAAAATCGATTGAAGTGGGCAGAGGACAACTTGAAGACTGACTTTTCCAAAGTTTCATTCACGGATGAAATGCGTACGTGTCACTTGATGGTCCGGATGGCTAGAGCAAGGGCTGCGTCACAAAAGGCATGGAAGTGAAAATGACATCGGATGCTTACATAGCTTTTCTGACACAGCACCTCGACCCATGGCTGAAGAAACAAAGGTTGACGTTCAGAAGAACCATCGTTTTATTGCAGGATAATGCTCCCTCACATGCAGCAAACAAAACTAGGAGTATCTGCAACAACTGGGGTTCTCTGGGCTCCAAAGGATGGAGTGGCCACCGAATTCCCCAGATTTTAACCCAATAAAGAACCCGTGGAGCATCATGAGGCGACGACTTTATGCAACTGGACGCCAATAATTCAATGACAAGGATGAGTTGTGCGATGCACAGGATGTGATGTCACAGGAAATAACCGCTGATGACATCACAACTTTAACAAATTCTATGGATCAGCGACTTTTTCAGGTCATTTCTAAGAAAGGAATGCATGTCCCATACTAATAATATAAAGGTAGAAATTTACAATGCAGTTGTGTTCTCAGCATTTTTCCAAGTTTATTTCATGTTTGTGAGTTATTTTTATCCAGGAACACCATAGGAGTAGAAAAAGTTATTGATTTATTGTGTTTTTCTCTTAACCTTGTTAATAATTTGCCATATTTAGATCATCAGATATTCGTAATTAGTGCCATATTATACACTAACATTATAATACATAATCTACTTTATACACTAACATTGGTTTGAATCCTTTAATTCGTCAACTGTACAAGCCGAATAGTATTTTCAACATTTCCTGACTTTTCCATGCAATTTTATCAAATGGTTTCTGAATTAATTGAAAAATGTTTTCTCGTCAATAATTTGACACGCAATGTATCCTAATTTCTAAAGATATGTTAACCGAATGATGCACTTAACATGAACCATTCGTATTTCTTATGATAAACTGGTGCAATGTAATATTCGATATAAAAATTTTGATAGGCTTCAAATGAGGAAACAAATAAATGGGCGTTGACGTGATGAGGAGAAATTACTTGAATTTCGTGAAGAAATTAGGCTCTCTAAAAATAAATTAAGGTTGCATCAAGACTCAGGTTGTACCGTCCAAAACCACCGAATTTGATTCGGGCGTGCGGTATGGCGATTCGTTCCTAATGTACATACGAGAATTATAATTAACTGCCAAGTGCGGACGACTTGAATAATACGACTTTTATTGCAAATTAAAACGTAAGAATATGGCTTTCTTAAATATCATTAGGACTTTAAAGCACAATAAATTTTGAGCTAAAACAACCATATTATAGCAATTATACTTTGGAAAATATTCATCTCGGTATTTCGTTGTCAAGATATATCTCTTTTAATCTATTCAATAAATTCACGAATCAAGTCAAGAGCGCCTCAGCAAAATATTGTGCATCAGTAAAAAAACATTTTACAGTTTTTTAAAAGAGCTTTTCTGTACATTTAGCATTAATAATTTTCATGAGCTATTTAAATTTCCACAGGAATGCATGAAACATCAAAACTCTCACATTTAACAGAAGGATAACCTAGTATTCTAATCACTGATTAGACAAATAATGTTAATTATAAACTTACTACCTAGAAGTGTGGAAAAATGTATAATTACAGCTTACCGCAGAAAAATTCACTGAGAGTCCGATCAATGAAACAGTAGTAATTCACTATCATAAAAAGCTGGTCAATGCAGTGGTTCTTCAATAATTCTGCGATAAATGAAAAGTTTGCACAGGTATGCACATTGAATTCAACCTTACAAGAGCCACTCAGTACCACGCAGCTTTAAATTCTTTGAACGACTAACAGAAACAGTGTGAGAGTCTCCGCTCTCCGGCCAAAGAACGCGTCCCTGATATGAACGGTGTGGCAATGGAACCGACGCTGGCTGTGCAGTCGACGCTCGAACGAAGAGAGAACGTGATTACACCAGACTGAATCTTCACGTGATTTCAATTTATGTCTCTTCGGGCTCACGAAAACAACAAATTAAAATACTTTCACTCATTTTGCAGCTATTTTTCGTAAAGTTTAGTGAATTTATGCAAGAAATGTTGATATTAGCTATGCCAGCAAGTTTTTAGCGAGCATCGACGATCGCTTCAAGGTAAAAACTTCGACACGATTCCGTCAGAACGCGGTTTCGACGACACTGCTTCGCTCATTCACACCTCGCCAATGATGTTCAACAACCTCTATTTGATTTTTTTTTTATCTCATACTGCGCCTTTTCAACGAACTACAGAGCCTCTGGTACATTTCCCGTATTGTGCTTTGAACTACTCTCTGGAAACAGTAGAAGGGTCGCCAAAAGATGAAATGTATTTTTAATTTTTACCCTATAACCATTTTTTACTTACATGTTATATCACGGAAAAACTGTCCAAGTGTTTAATATGAGTACCGGCTCGGCGAGAAGTAACCACCGTAACGTTCTGGCGACAGATTTCTAAACCTATTGTACAAGATGATATACATAAGAACATTGAAGTAAAACATTCATTGTATCTTCTATTTTTTAATCTAATCCATGTAATCTTTTTTATCGGGTATTTCAACCAACTTCTGCTTCCAGGTTCGAACTTTGAAATGAATTATGTATAGTCGAGCTCATTGAGGTTTGTCAACGTTTTCTTGCCATGCTTGTCATACAGTGTTTTTTTTAATGATAATCGGATATAAGGAACACACACACAGCAAATGTAATCTCTTAAATCAGGTTCATGTATCATGAATTTGTTTATTTAATTCATTCTTCTGATCATATGTGTATAATTTATTCTGAGATGAAAGAGTTTGGTAAACACTTCTTTGCTCACTCTCGTTCTGTATTAAGAGAAAACCTGCGTCATGTGTGCACAAAAAGAACTTTTGAATTGTCAATTTAGACTAAAACTAAGTTTCTAAATACTTTTTGAAAACAAGAGCCTGGTCAACACAAGTATATTTGGTAAATTCGACACTGGCGGGCAAATTTGCGACCGCTTTCCCGAACGGTCATTTGAACGCATTCTTTTTCCCTGAAAACAGGGTAAAAACAGGGTTAATTGAGACCGCTCAAGTTTCCGATCTAATGCATCTAAAATCGCAAATTTAGTTTCAATTTAAAAATAAAACTTTCCTCTAGCTTTTACAATCGCTCATTTTTTTTTGTCTGAATGGGGTGAGAGCGGAGCTCTCTTTACCCCCCCCACTATACGGTCCCTTCTTCTAAAAATTTGTCGAGTTGACACCGCTCTAGATTCTGATATAAAACATCTAAAATCACAAATTTAGTCTCAATTTAAAGCTAACAATTTTCTCTAGCTTTTACAATGGCTCAAAATTTCCTTTTTTTGTCTGGGAGGAGTGGGAGCGTAGCTCTCTTTGCGCCCCACTTTACGGTCCCTTCTTCTAAAAATATGTCTATAGCCCGGCCGATGAACGTCTTCACAGAGCGCCTTAAACATGATCATGAAGCAATATTCCTCTCTGTTCATGGTATCTTATAGAGCTAATAATCGTATCTTGCATTGCTCATTTTTTCATTACTCGTATTCACGTTCCTTTGTGAACAAGTTTGAAGCCTAATTTTGCTATCTTAACTTTTTCATGGTGGAAGTTATTATCTTGAAGATCATGGAATAATTGGGATGAGTTTGTGAAGTTTGACAACTTGTCGGAATTATCAGGCTCTAATTTTATCTGAGGTATTCGAAATAGCGGCAGGGTCACCAGATGCCTACTAAGGCATCAATTAAAGATAATAACTTAAGTGCGAACAAATAAGGTTGGATAAACCTTGGATTGAACTCTGAGTTATTAGGGCCTCTAAGATCAGAAGGATAAGGGTTCGAGTAGCATTATCATAGCTACTGGTCGATTATATAACAACTCCCAAAACAAAA
>JACJUY010005160.1:40302-50873 GCA_014220935.1 Platorchestia sp. MABIK
CAGAACACAAAACACTTTACACCGGTGAAGAAAGACACTCGAGATCTCACGAAATTAAGTGATCCTAATTTAATTACACAGAACACAAAACACTTTACACCGGTGAAGAAAGACACTCGAGATCTCACCCGAAACACGAGAAAGCTGAGGTCCGGACTCCGTGAGCGTGAGTATGAAAGTGAGGCTTCTAAGATGGAGTCCGGCGCTGTTGCCATATCGCATGGGTGGAAATCGGAACAGCGTTTCGGTGAAAACTACTTACGCAATATTCTCAACAAAGTTCAGGGTTTTATTAATGAAATTGGTGATTAAAGCTACGAAAGTGTTTGTGTTAATGATAATGAATTTTTGTGATATTAAAAATGCGGAATTGGTATGAAATTAAAAACATGAAATTTAAATGTGAAATTAAAATTTCGTCAGGCATGGCTACGTGTGCTGATGGTTCACTACAAGTTCAACAGGTAGGGTAAATTTTGAATTGACTTGTTTCAATTGTTTGATTTTTTTATAGAGTAAAGAGTACATTGGTTTTATTTATATCAATTCCGTGCCATGCTTATTGTATGGTGAGATGAGCGTTCAATAAAGTAATTACAAAGCTTCTTCGAGTAATACATTTTTCATTTTATGGAGAATTCCAATGGATTGTGATAACGTAGCACTAATATGAGCAATGTGCTCTTTGAAGGTCAAATGTTTATCGATTATAATCATCAGGAACTCACATGAGTTGATTTCTTTGATTTCACATTCGCTAATTTTAAGCGTGGAAGAGATATACTGCGTGTCTCTTGTATAAGGATAACATTCATTTGTCTAATCGATATTAAGGCGTATTTTATTAGCTTTAAGGCACATTGAAACCTTTTGGAGCTTGTTATTAATACTCTCCGCAATTAAAGCGGGATTTTTACTAGGAAGGACCGTAGAAAGCGTGCTGTTATCGGCAAAAAGTATGAATTTGAAAAATGATCTAGAAGTGCAAGAAACATTACCCGAATATAAAGCCTAAAGGCCGTAGTATAATTAAACAATACTTCGCCGAAATAACAGAAACCTCCTGTAGAGAAAGAAAGAAAAACCGTTTCTTTCCAAAAAAGTATTTGAAAAGTTTACAATGCGCACCTTTTACTACGAAGAAAGTTAAGCCAAGAATTTCTAAATGGAAAACAGACGAGATAAAAGAGTTGAGAAAAGCTAAAAAATATATCAAGCGTGAGTACAAACTGAACAAATCAGACAGTACGCTTAGAAAGCTATATAAAGATCATGAGAAGATCCTACGAAGGAAAGTTAGTGAAGCAAAACGAGACTACTTCGACAAAAAACTGTTGTCTGCAAAAAAAACACTAGCTGTAAAATATGCACATAAAAATTCGAATTCATGATTAACATTTTTGAGAGTTGAACGTATTTCGTAATCTCTATTGATCAGAGTTTGAATAAAGTTAAATTTAATTTTTTTCAAACAAAAACTGAAGAAGCTGAAGCCTAATCTAGTAAAAGTGGGCTTACGATACATTAACGTCTGAAATTAATCGCTGTCCTTCGTCATAAGACAGTCTAGAAAGGCTAAAATGTTGTGCTTTTCCACTTCCACGGTACACATAATTGATTAAGGCTTTAAAAGCCAACCTAAAAAAACTTCCTCTCAGTATACGGTGCCTCGTTCTCTCTGATCTTTATTATATTGTAATAAATACGTAAATAGATTACTCGAAATAACTTTAGTTACTTTATTTTGATTTTAAAACTTTGATGAATCATTTTACTTTAAAAAATGTAATTAAAGTTCCATTTCTACTACAAACAATTACCTCTATACAGTTGCAATAATGATGGAACGAAATTACGGACGTAGTTCACATTTGAATTGTAATATGAAATTATTTCCACGGCACTAAAATTTCACGATTCGGGAGTGCAATTTTCAAAAGACATGTTCATTGTTATTCTTTGTGAAATTAAGCGATGCTGATTCTTGGCTTCACTCCTACTTGGAAAGTAAATATTGCACTCGCAAATGTTAGTGAAAATGTTATACCAGTAATTTATAAGCAATGTCCCTCTACAATTAACCGTGTACAATTAACAAGTAGAATTCAAACGTTTCCTAAACTGCTTTAGCCTCGAAAAAACTTATCAACCTCCTGGTGAAGAGATGCAGGTCACTAAAAGTAAAAACAGATTTCCTATTTTAATGAAGGTTGGTTGAATCCGTCCTTTTATAGTAAAGAGGACTGCTTTTATACGAATCGAAAAGCATTAATTACTACAAGTATTTCTAGTCGCATGCACTGCGCGAAAATATTCACAAAACACAGTATAATATTTTATATGGGGTATAATCTTTTAATTAATTTATTTTCTTTCGTCAATCTGAAAAAAAACGAGTATCACTTATAGTAAGCAATATAGTCCTCCTCAACCTTTTTCTATGTTTCTCCCCGAACCATGAGCAATACATTTTTTATGGCCATGGAGTCAGGCAAGTGGCCTCTTGAAGTATTTCCACTCACTGAGGGACGATGCAAGAACATGACGACACACGAAAATGATTCATCAAACTGGTAATTGTTGGAGTTTTCAACTGTAGGAGTATTTATTTGCCAGTTTTTTAGAAAATTGCAATGACATTCAGGCCAAGCCCTCTTGATAGGCTTTAGAGAGCTGGTTTTGTAAACAGTTTACTGTTACGCAAACTATTATTCAGGCAATTCCGAAAACTAAACTTTCAAGAGAAGTTTTCGTGCTCCGTTATTTCCGAGATATTGTTTAGCTGTCAAATTTCGGAGACAATTTGTTTTCGTGAAACCTGTTAATCATTTAGTTCTACTATAGGAAAGTGATCTCACTAGGACTACATATAATTGACGCATGTAAAATATGAAAGGTTCAGTTCTTCACATGCTCTCTCGTGCAAATTATTTTAGTGCATGAGGGATAACGCTCTCTTAACTGTCTCGAATCATTTGTTCTACGGGGTTGATGAAGGTGGGTCTAAATTCAAGTAATAAATATTTCAGGCCAGATACTAAATATTTTAACGTGAACTTATTCTTTATTGGCTAAATTTTTGTGAAGGTATTGATGGGCCTATTTCCCAAAAGAATGTAAGTGTGAACATAAATGTCACTCACAACATGGTGTCACCAATGTACAAAGAGCCAACCTCTGCTCTCGACTGAAACAATCAACGTGCCCGAAGTAGCGATTACTTATCTATCGGATAACACAGATCATCGTAAAGTTGGTGTAAGTGACTTAAGTAAACTTAAAATAGAGTTATAAAACTTTATTCGGCAAAATCAATTTCTATTTACTCGAAAATTGACAAGAGTTTTAACAAATATTTCCAGATAGGCAATCGTGCGCACGCAATGCTGCCTCCGAATGTTGGTGAGCCATGGTGTAAGGGCGGATATGCCCGATATGGTGCAAGCCGCAGATCTGTGGTGCAAGCGAGGATCGAACGATCGCGGTACGAATATTGGAACAGACAAAAAAAATACTCGAGTTGTATTCCGGTTCAATGGTTTGTAATTCAATTTTAGTGGATGTATGCAAGGAGTTTCGTTCAATTTATTTCATTGGACACGAGTTCAGTTAAGGAAATGAAGTTTACTGTGAAATAATCAAAAGTTAATATAACTTTACAATAGATGTTTACTTTGCTTATATCGTAGATTCACTAAAAATTTAAAAGCGAAGAAAATGCTAATACAATTAATCATTTTATTCAAACGAACAAGAAATCAAAACGTTTTGAAGACCACCTCCATCATCAGTTCTGCAAACAATAAAGTATGATCAAATCTACGCAAAATAAAATCATGATCAATTATGAATTCCAGACTCTAAACATCAAAGAGAAAAAAGGAAGGAAAACACACAAACAACTACGCATTAAACATCTGAAGGGGTTATGAACTAATCATGTCATTCAAAATTAATTAAGTTGCATCCCTTTCCCATGGTTTATACATGGTTGTCTTTGTTTTCTTCCTTCCTTTTTTCTCTTTGATGCATAGTCTGGAATTTATTATCAATTGTGATTTTGTTTATAAATAGTATTGATCATACTTTGTATTTTGCAGAAGCGTTGATAGACTTGTCTCAGACCCATTTTCGATTTTTTTGCTCGTTTGAATAAAATGACTCATTCTATTAGAATTTTTTCGCTTAAAATTACTTCTTGTTATATATGTTCTCAATTAGTTCAAAACCCTTTCCAACACATGAAGACTAAGGGACAATTTTAATGATACTGAAACTTTAAAAGCCAAATAGGTTTTCTAACTGCGCTTCTTTTAACGCTAGCAATTCCTCAAAAAATCTCCTAGCTAATCGTTTATTTAAATAAATAAGTAGATTAACGAATAGCTAGAAGAGCAAAAACTTCAACTGTTAACTTCAATCTACCACAAATTTTCTAGTGTGGTTTTAAAATTGATTGTCATCACTGCAGTTCTGAACTAACCTAGTTCATCAGTTACGTTTCTGAAATGATGTTTGGAGCCCTCACTTGTTAAATCGTCTATTTTAAACGCAGCAACGATTAGATTCTTTCGGTTGTCGTTGTTACTTGAAAGTAACTAATTGCCGAAAGAATTATGCAACCGCTGTTAATGCATTAATTTAATTTATATTGAAATTAGTGTCTTCGGGTAACCGTGATTTATAATTTTTGACTGTACGTGATGCTGCTACTAATAATGTTTAGGTAAGTGGCGTAACTCTGAGTTTAAATCTTCATACGACAAAGTATCAATCCTTAAAGGAATAAATAAATAAAAATACATATTTTCGCCTAATGTCTTTTATGTCATTTTAATGAGAATCTCATTGAACGCAGTAAATTTGTGGAGAGTTTTATACACTTAATTATAAATAATAATAATAATCCATCTCTCTGTCGTGCTCTTGAAAGGATGTTTAATGACCGTATCTATGATACGAGTTTCGCCAGTGCACAAGTACAGGAACATTTGTAATCGTAGGTACTATTAGGATGGATATATTTATTTGTCAACCACATCTGGATGATTTCTCTACAGAAAATATCGAATCCCTTCATTTTTGACGGTTGTGTACACTAGTTAATAATAAAAGAGTAACCTTTGTTCTGCGTTAGTAAGATTCCGCAAAAATAGTGAATTTTATGTAATTTTTAAAATTTAAATTTTAGGTAAAACATATTTTATTTTACCTCAAAAGAAATGTGTAGGGTAGTTTGATCACACCTCGTACGAACCCTAGCGACCGCATGTGTTAGGTACTCGAAAAAACGTAACGTAAGAGTAATATTCACTGTGAAATATGTGCGCAGAAATTTACTAACTTTTTTTTCCTCCTAGAAATATGTATTAAATAATTTATTTTATTAGGCATTGGGTTTCATTTTATTTTAGGACGTAAAATCAGTTTGATTAATCAGTATAACTAGTGAAAATTTTTGTCCTAAAGCACGTTGAAGTTTTTATACAGTTCTAAAGTTCATTTTATGGTAGTTTTTGTTGAAATAATATTGCAAATCGCTGTACACGATTTTGATGCCCATGACTGTTATATAAATGGTGAAATTACTGAATAACTTAGACAATGATCTTCCTAGCAGAAAATGTCCGAACACCTAAAAAAGTCTTAAATATTTGATGTCCACAAGTTTAAAAACTTTTAAAACCCAAGCGCTCTGGGATGAAATTTTGCAGATTTTCGTTTTAGTCCTATATCAGGAAAACACTACAAGCTGCCAAAGCAAAGGTAGCTACTAAAATGTTGAAAATTATTTTTACAGGCTGCAAATATGAACTAAGAATGCTTTTAAAGACTCGAAAACATCTGAAAAGCCTGAAAGTTTTGAAAATTTAAAGTGGGTGCCAAATGTACTAATCCTTCCTTGCTTGTCATAATTTTGATAAGATCAAAACTAAACATTTATGTTTCTGTGAAAGTGTTGCGCAGAGTCAAATTGAATCCCAGTTGTGGGTAAATGTTTACAACAGGACAGTAATTGATTTTCATATATATATCTTGCTTCTATAGTGATAATGAGATCAAAATAAAAAACTTTTCTTCTATTCACTTTCCATCATAAATGAGTATTTAACAAGTTACCAATGTTACAGGCTTTACAAAAAAGAATGAAAGAAACGCAAGTAAAAATAAAAAATTTGTCAAAATTGAGTTTGAGCCTTTCACGGAAATTCAAAATTCCGTTCCAAAGAATCACTAAAGAAACACATTTAAAATCGTTTTACACAAATGACATTCTGCTTGCTGAGGGTTATTTTTGAGATATAACAATAATTATGTTCAGATAGGAACAACATTATATGGTCGGTTGCTTAGTGGCCACATTGTTGGGTTACGCTCACTTTTCTGGCGGGACACGCCCACTTCTTGGCGCAAAATAACAGCCTCGGCTTGAGTAAGTTAAGTTAAGCTATTTTAGGTTGATTTATGTTATTTTAGGTTAGTTTGTTTAACTAACCCACCATAACCTACCCTAACCTCACCCATCGTTACGTTAATACCGTATTACAGGATATTTATGTGTCCGTTCCTTCACTTTTATATACAACGTTCTTTTAACTTCAAAGTTGAATAACTCGAATATAACGCGTCAGCAAACAGAATGTCATTTGTGTAAAACGTTTTTAAATGTGTTCCTTTAGTGATTCTTTGGAACGGAATTTTTAATTTCCGTAAAAGGCTTAAATTCAATATTGGCCCAAAATTCTCACGCAAATAAATTTAGTGAAGCAAAATAAATCAGAAGTGTAAATTCTACCAGTAAAGTGAACATAGAGAACAACCAAAAATTCAACTTAAAATAAAGGTTATCAATCAAATGAACATCTCAAGACACAATGGAAAAGACACACCAAAACTGATGAACTGAAAATTTCAACAATGCACGTGCTAATTAACCGGAAGAACCATTCAACTCGCGTCCCAAGATGGTAGAACCCAAGCAAGACGGGTCTTCCAGGCTTAAGATTAATTTATGCACTATAACGGTTCATAACACAGCAAGAATCTAGGCTGAATCAAATAAAAAGAAACACAAATTAAGGATGCAAATTAATATTCTCACAGAATACACAAAAACCATATCTGATAGTGCGCGATGAGAACCTTAGGAGGCCTCCCGGAGTCCCGGTAGCACTGTTCTCTCCAGTAGCACCTTACCTGTTCAATTATCAACTGTTCTATGTTGCAGAAAACTAAAATCAGCTTTCTCTTTTTTTTCCTATAATTAAAAGCAGCGTAAGCTGTAGAACCCTGTCAGGTGTAGCCTTGTAGGTGAATATATTGGAGAAACTAATTACATGTGGACTAATGTCTACATGTGTCACTTTCCTTCATAGCTAGATTGAAATTGGTTTTTGAATTTAGTTACAAATTTAAGTGTGAATTTTGTTCAATGTTTCAGAGGGGAATTTATAAATACAGAGTACATTTTCATCATGTCAGTCAGTATAGTCACATGTTCTGCTTGGGTACCTCAAGGCCAAGCCAAAGCCAACCCAGAAAAGGTGAGTATTGATTAGCTGTAAGTTTTAGTATGGATTGTTTATCAAGTGAAGTTTTTATTATTGTTCTAATTGTAGATGTCAGCAATTTAGAAGAGTATGAGTATTCTTCATTTTGGTAAATGTGAAGCATTTGCTAACAATTGAATTTTGAATTTTTGGTCCCAAAACATAGTTAATTATATCAAAATAAACAAGTTTTCTTCTATGCACTTTCTGTCGCAAATGAGTATTTAACGAGGTATACCGGTAGGTTTAGTTTTGTCTATGATGACGAATGCGCTCGATTAAACAGCCACTCATTTATTTTTGAATTTTTGTTCCTTGAATCACGGTAATATCAAAATAAACTATTTTTCTTCTATGCACTTTTTGCGACAAATGAGTATTTTACGAGTTAGAGCGGTAGATTTTAGATGGCGGGAACGGGTTTGATCATTCAAGCGCGTTGGAAGGAAGCGTCCACTGCAGTGTTGCCATACGACGCACTCGATGAATTACTTTCCGCTTCAAAGACTGGAGTTGCGGTAACTAATTTACCGCTATAAATCGTAAAATAGTCATTTGCGACGAAAAGTGCATGAAAGAAAACTTTTTATTTTGATATAATTAACTATGTTTTGGCACTCAAAATTCAATATTCGATTATTAGCAAACGCTTCACATTTACCTTTATTTTTGACAGATGTAATATATTGTGAAATATTTTTTTCCCTGCTCCCAAATAGTGGCTCTGAAAGTAGTTTGATATAATACTTGAATAAGAATTGATTTTTGTAAGTTGATGGTTTCTTTGAAGTACAGGGTGGCCCATAAGTAAGACATCTTTTTAAAATTATTATTGCTTTAAAACCAGAAATTGTGAAGAGATTTTGTGAATTCAGAATGAAAGAAGAAATTTCAAAGTTCAGTTGACAGTTTGTGCCGATTAGCCACACTCGGGCTTCAGTTCCGATTAAGGCCCGCTTCAGTTTCACGCCCAATTCAATAGATGGCGCTATAGGTTAAGATGCGGATTGGTCAAATAGGACCAGCGACTGGTCAATGCCATGGTTTGGTTAAAATTTTATGTCACTTTATGACAATAAAAATGTACAAAAAGAACATTTAACACACACTTTTCATCGCAGTCACAGGCTTCTTTAGGTTGGGTTACCATTGGTAACGGCTGGTGGTATTTTTTGTAAGTTTTGCGGGTCTTAATCGGAACCCTCCCCCACACTCGTTGCAACAAACTGAATTGAAGCATCAGTTCGTATGGTCCGTGGCCTGCCACAACGTTGTCTGTGCTGTCCCAGTTTCTCTAAATTGTAATTCCTCTGAACTGCAGTAACTGAACAATTACATCAGAAGTTAAGTTCCACTATTTTTGCTCATTGTTCCATTGCATATCGATTCATTCTGAGGGATGGATTTTATGAATTTTTTTATCGATATGTTGCGATTGTTGATAACTTCATACACTGGTAGAAAACATTGAAATCTCCTCATTCACTCTGAATTAACAAAATCTCTTTACCATTTGTAGTTTCATAGCTATAACAGTTTTGGAAAGGTACTTCACATATGGGCCAACCTGTACAAATGTCTTTCCTCTCAGGGGGAAGAATTAATAAACAATATACCTAAAGGTTAGTTAGGTTTGTCTATCTTATACCATGTGGACTGGCACCTCCAGGGATGCTGTTAGGTTATCTCAGCTGTAGGTTCAGGACTATCTTCATGCTTACTTTGCTTCTTTTTGTTTTCATCTTTTTTTTTGCGTCTCTTCCTCTTCCATTTTAACGTGCTGTTTTTATGTGCATGTTATCCTGTAAAGGAATCCGCTCTGCAAAGATTTTCCATTTTCTTCAGTCCATACTACGTGTTTCTTTCCCTTTGATCTCTTCTCTTGACATTACTTTTGTTATGGCTATGGAGTGTGGAATCTAACCTAATGATACACACTGTGTTTATGTATATACTATGTAGTGTGCAGGGCCCATCAAAAATGATGGGATTTAATACCTTTCATTAAAAATTTTCCAGATAAGGTTGACAAAAGAATATATCCATCCTAATATTGGCCCATACCTTTTTCTTTTCAACCTTGATTTTTCAACCTTGAATAAAAAATGCTTCTAATGTATGTTGAGTCCCTGCACAGTTTTCAACCTGTAATGAAAAATTTCTTGTACTTGTGCACTGTTGAAACAGTGTAACATTACAAGATTGCCTTTACATACATTGATATGTTTGACATTTCATCAGGATAGGTTAGGTTAGCATTGGTTAGGTAATGTTGACATAATTTTTTTCATGGGTCCATCCAGCTGAACTATGACATCATTTGTACAATATCCGCGGCTCCTGCTACTACCTAATAATATCCTTGGTTTATTTGTTTGAAGTCTGCTTCTTCCATTTCTCTCTCATGCTCATAAGGATAGTTGTAATGACTGTATCTGTGATACAAGTTTTACCAGTGCACAAGTACAAGACTATTTTTTATCACGGGTACTGTTAGGATGGATGTATTTGTTTGTCATCCATATCTGGAAAATTTGTTTCCAAAAGGTATTGAATCCCGTCTATTTTGATGGGCCGTGCATACTAGTGTAATAATAATTGTCAAATGTCTCTTCTAAAGCAAAGTACGATGCAAGTTTGCAACATGGATTTTTCAACCTTGAATAAAAAATGCTTCTAATGTATGTTGAGTCCCTGCACATTTTAGTGAGTTAAGTCAAAAATGAAAGCAATTATAGGAATAGGTTATGTAAACAAGGTTATGTATTACAAAAATGAATGGATGTTACAGACTGGGATATGTATTACCAAAAACATAAGAATTATAAATGACGACTTGTATTACCAAGTTACGTAAATTATATTGACTGTTAAGTAATATTGGTAAGGATAAGTGATGCAAAGAGATTAGTAAAATTAAGTTCAATAGGTTTTTAGGTTTGTAGTACAGGCAGGGATTTGTAGTACTGGCAGGGGTTTGTAGTACAGGCAGGGGTTTGTAGTACTTGCAGGGGTTTGTAG